>JANZLQ010000079.1:74464557-74485385 GCA_026212715.1 Elanus axillaris | reverse complement strand
GGAAGCTTCCAGCAGCTTCTCACAGAAGCCACCCCTGTAACGCCCCCCGCTACCAAAACCTTGCCACAGAAACCCAACACAGTTATAGATACGGAAAAAAAGTCTGTCAGGCTTTCAGAGCTTGTCAAATACAGTCCATAATGTACAACATTAAGACTCTTCCACATGTATCGTCCATGCCTTTGAGGTGTTTCCCATGTGTCCTTTGATGATTAAGTGACAATCTGTGATTTGGGATTGCCTAGCAAATTCCTTTTCTTTCACTGTACCAGTCTTCCCATCCTACCCCATCAGTCTGTTTTATCCAAGCATTTCAATGCCTAAATTATTAGCAAACTAGGGCAGAGATCATTTACTTTGGGGTGTCTATTCAGTACTTTTCCCAAGTATTTAATCTCAGATTGGTGACTGTAAAGCTACAGTAATTTGTAATTGCAATTACTGAGTGGTGACAGTTAAATGGTATGTAATAAGAGACTTTTAGCTACATACTGAGTTTTATCCTAGTTTATCACTGACATTTCATTCAAAGGATAAATCTCATAAAGTTTCAGTTTTCTAGACAAAGTCAGCTAGACCAGAAATGTTTGCTACCAGAGATGAGTTTTCTGATATGGTATCCTTGTAAAATACATGTTTAGTTGTAATATGTTCTTTTAATGTATTTGGGTCGTTCAAAGACCTATGAACTGATTTTTTTAATTGCTCTAATTCATTTAAGATAAGTGAATGTAACATGGAATTGTTACTTATTTGGATCTTGAAATATCCATCTAGGTTTTTGTTAAATGCAACATCCTAGATGAATTTGTATCTTTAAAAAAGAAACTGATTAAATTGACATGGAATAATTATTTGATTCTTGTGTTCTCAAATCCATTTGAATAGCCAAATTCCTTGTTCTGTGACAGTGTGCAAAGCCTCTACTTAATCCCTGGGTGACAGAACTCAGAATTGTCTAGGTGGAAAAGATCCCTTGCCAGTTATCCCTGGGAAGCACTCCTCTCCACTGTTAGAATTGTTCAGCACTTTGTAAGAGTGGCTTACGCTCCCAGTGCACGCGATTCTCATTTAACAGATGCTTTGACTTTCTGGTACTTTTACCCTTTTCAGGTCTGTATCCCTTCCTTTGATTTAAACTTTTCTGAGCTGGGAAGCAAAGACTGCTGCTGCAGGAAGGCCTGCTTCCCCCATCCCCAAGCGAGCAGTCCCTTTTACATTCTGCAGGGAAGTGAACAGAGCTTGGCAAGGAGATGAGCATGGGAAAAAGTTACTGGAGTGCAAGTGGGATGTTTGATAAATTACTGTCGAGAGTATTATTTGTTGTACTGTGATTGTGATTAGTCCAGACACCACCCTGGTTTCTTCTAAGGTTATTTCCTTGAGATTAAGCAAAGCATAATAGTGTGATGGAGCTGAAGTTTATAAGGAAAGAGATTAGAACATTCATTAAACTTTTCTGTATTTATCTCACTCTTCTTGCAAGACAATTTCTTTTAAAGCCAAAGCCAGATACTTGAATGAAAAATGACCCATCTCCTTAACTCTCCTATCCACCACATTTCATGGAAATTGACCTCTCCATTAGATCAACTGATCAGTGGAGCATAACCCAGGTTTAATGGCCATCAAAGAAAAAAACAATTTCGTTTCAGATGCTTTGACAGCATTGTATCTGCAGGACTTTGAGCAGACTGGTCAAATGTTTGGTTTTTTTTCTGGTGGTTGTGCCAAGTCTTTGCTAAACTTCAAGTAACGATCTCTCACAACTGTCCCTTTACTACTGGTGCTTTGTGCTAAAAATAAGTTACTGAGTGTTTCACAGGCAGTGCTGTCAAAGCCTGGACTTACGTGTATGCATGAAGACTAACATGTCACTCTCTTGTGGTACAGATAATGGAGCTATTGTTTCTTCAACCTGCTGAAAGTCTTGCATTTCTTTTCAAGTGCCAAAGGGGCATCACCAACTGAAATATGACAATTTTCTCAAACTATTGTCTTCTGGATATATAATCCATTTCCATCACAGAATTGGTTCTAGAGTTAAATAAAATGTTTCACATGCAGTAATTTTTTTTTTAGCTAGCTCTATGTGGTTCTGCTTCTTTCTGAAATTGATCTTTACTAATGGGATTGTATACAATAGCTACAGTAATATGTTAGGGGGATGGGTTGATGGGTTTCTTTTTTGGTAGAGCAGAGTGAAATACTTAGACATGGATCCAAGAAGAAGGTTTGGAAGCCTCCAGACTGGTATGATATGGATAGATCAAGCTGTTAAAGATTCCATTTTCCTGTGGGGTTTTCATCAGAATTCCTCATGTGTAATCTGAATATATCCTGACCTAGAACTCTAAGCCAGTGTAAGGTAGGGTTTCAGTTCAAGGTACTTGTTAATTCACATTAACCTCAATTCATAAGAGCTCCTGTTTGTTGTTTTTTTGTTTTTTTTTTCTCCTTTGTTCCTTCTACTCTTGCATCTCTTTTAAACTTCCAGATGTATTCTTCAACTTCTGTGGCTTTGGGACAGGGTACAGGTTAAAAAAAAAAAAAAAAAAGATATAATTCATTTGAGACCTAGCATAAACATGTTCCCCATTCTTGTTCCAGGGATATTTGTGTCTTTCCAGACTCTGAACCAGTGGAACTCATTGCCATATGAGTATGGTTGATAAGAATAATTTTTATAGGCTTTAAATACAGAATAGAAAAGAAAAATGCATGGAGAAACTAGTAAATAAAAGAAGGAAACATTTTAAGACAGAGTAATGCAAAGCTTCTAAATGCATGACTTAAACCAACCTTTTAATGATTAGGCGTTAGGAGGAAAGTTTCCATGGGAACATATTATCTCATCAGTCTCTATCTACTTCAGTGTTCCTTGTGTCCTCAATTGAAACAGCTGGAACTAGCTAAATTATGCCATTTTGTTTGTTTTCCATTGTATGAAACTTTTTTCTGTGTATGTTTCAACTGCAACACCAAGAAGTCAGCCTCTCTCTCTCTCCCCTCCTCCTTCTTTCTTGGCCCAATGAATGTTTACTTATTTATACAAGTGGAATATCTCCAAGAGAAGAGAGGGAGAGAAAGAGGGAAGGAGTAAAATGGAGAGAAATTGTTTTAGCTTTGCTGTTGTGGAGTTGATCCCAGTCTTGAAATAAAGATCAGCCTTTTTGGACTTGATTATTTACCAGTTAGGAAAAAAAGAAAAGAAAGAAGAGAAAAATCATGAACCTCTGATAAATAATTCAGGCTCCTCCATCTGTGAAAATGTTGGATTTGGCCTAATTTTCCTTATAAACAAAGACCATCATCTGCTCCAGAAAATAAAATCTGCAGAATTTAGGTTCTGAAGGGGCATTTTTTCCCTGCCAAGATCTGATGTATTTTTCCCCACATGGATGCAATTAAAAAGCCAAACCAGAAAATTATAACAGAAAATCAGGCAAGCTACCTTTCATCCTTGTTTCTGGTAAAATGTCATCTGCTTAGGGCTATGTTGTTGAAACACAGGTTGACAAGAAAGGAATTGTTGAGCTTTGCCAGGTTCTGCTATTCAGTGCCTAAATCCCTCTGGCAGCAAATGTTAGATACCTGGTACTAATCTGGGAAGGAGACTCCATCATCAAAGGTTGTGATGGAACTTGAAGGACAAGAAGTAACTCCACTTTGGTCTGTATCCTGTGTTGCACAGAATGAGAAGCTCTTTCAAATTTACAATCCTTATGATGAATAGTTTTGGCAATTCCACCCCTCCCTGGGAGTTTTGTCTTGAGAACCGTAGAGAGATGCCTGGGTGCAAGTATATGTTATTATTTGCAAGTTACCTGAAATTAATGAATTCATAGAGACTAGCTGCAGCCCTGAGACAGAGGTTTCAGGTGGTAAAGGTCTGAGGATTAGGACAGCCTGAGGTTCAGGTGAAATGGGACCTCACCATGGGTCAGACTATGACCATGAAATAGATAAAGTCTTATCTTCTGTCTTCTGTGTCTGAAATAGAAGTGGGAGGGCAATGACATGCAGCTGACCTCTCAAGGTTTTAAGAGATTTGTATGCTCAAGGCTGGTTAAATATCAGGGGAAATGCCTGTGGGAAGCTGAGGTGGGAATGCAAGGAAGGTGTGCCAGGCTGCAGACCTTCATATATACTCTAGGAAATAGTGTTTAGACCTAAATTTATAGAGACTGGAAGGACAGGAAAGTTGCAAGGAAGGGAGCCTTGATCCACAACTTAGCAAAATGTAGCAAGAAAAAAATTGTGGAAGGAACTCTGAGAGGCCTTGGGTAGAAAATGTAGTGTGAAGCTAGTGAGCACGTCATACCCATGGCAGATGCTTCTTTGCATTTGGCTTGTTCCTTTGATTTCACAGAGGTTCAGGAAAGAGGAAAAACAAACAAACAAACAAAACCCCCGAAACACAAGTCAAATTTGATCATAGCTTGTTTGGCAATTATTGTATTCATATATGAGTGAAATTTCTGGTGTGGGAACTTCTTAGGGAGAGTTTGTGGCTAAATTGTCATAATTTCTCTCCTAAAACTCTAAAAATGTTAATGAGGGTTGGTGCAAAAACTTGTGACTTTAAAATTAGATTAGTCCAATGGAAATGTCCTGAAAGTGAGGTCCTTCTGAAAAACAAACCAAAAAGCTCATGAGAGCAGAATGGCAGTTTTCCTTCAACAGTTACAGTGGTGAACTCAGCTTTGCAGCATCTGAATCAAATGCAGCTGTCTAGCTCTGTCAGACAGGTGGGATATCTATCTGCCTGCCACATACACATGTTTCTACTCAATAATAAACACAGAAGACATAGAGAAGGAATCTATCATAAAGTGTTTGGGGAAAAAAGAAACAAAACCAAAACAACAGGCTTTAGTGTTTTTCTTCTGAGTTCCAATTAAAAAAAAAAAAGCCACATGATGAAATGAAATTAAATAGAAGTGGACTCTTGGAGTATATCCACCTTGCTGGACACTGCTCACAAGGCTGTGCTGAGCTGTGACATTACTTTGGAGAAAAAAAAGAAAAAATCCATGTTACCATTTCTGATATGCTTTTGATGCCTTTATGAAGTGGCCTTCCCAGTACAGGGTGGACACAAGCTGTGATGCCAAAAGGCCAGGCAGCATTTCCAAGGCTGCTGTGGTTAGGTGGAGTAAAGTGGTTGTGACTGAGCACCAGGGTGCTGGAAGGTGCATGCAAGTCAAGAGGCTCACCCAGAGGAGCAATGTCAGGGCTGAGATGGATAAAGTGAAGCCAAGAAGTGGAGAAGGGGAAGGATAATTAGGATTTTTTTGGTGGAGTTCAGCCAGACCTGCAGTTTCGACAGCTCTCCCAGGCTAGTAGGTTAGCCTCTGCACACCCCTCCTGCTCTGTGGAGGTACAGTGAGCACTGTCTGGAGCTGTTGTACCATAAGAGGAAAGTGTTTATATCATGTGGGTTAGAGCAACAAACCTGACTGAATTCCCCAAAGGGAACCATGCTTTCTGAGGCTTTCAATGCTTTGTTTGGAATCAATTTTTTTTCCCTTTCTCTTTTCTTCCAATGTTCCTCACAATCTGAACAGCATTTTAAAGAGCATTGCACAGACTGCAGAGAAAAGAGAGGCTTTCCTTGGGGTGCACCTTCCACCACAACAGAGCAGCCGCTGCACTGGTTTCTTTGATGGGGCAAGAGGAGCGGATGGTGACCTGCCTTTCCTCTTCCCCTCACCAAGCCAGACCCAGTCTTGCAGGGAAGAAAGAAAATGAAACTTGCTTTTGGGGTCAGGGGAGTGAGATGGGAATAACTCTTCTTCATAGTTATTTCCAGCCCGAGATTAGCTAATTTCTGAGCGATGATGTTCTGTTAGGCATTGGGGAATTGGGCTGTCCAGCCCTGCATTGCCAGAAAATCAACCCTTTTGCAAGGATCAACCTATTTTTATTTCATCAGCAGCCAAATCCTGGGGAACAGCTCTGTGTGTGTGTGTATACGTGTGTGTGCAAGATAGTTATGAAAGACCCGTCTTTGACCTCCTCACTTTCAGCAGAAGGTTATTGTCTTACATTGCACATCCAGCTCACAATTCCCTTTGATCCTCTGAAACTTCAGCTCAGCCACCTGATAAAATTTTCATCCCCTTCTCCAACTCCTTGCAATCCCCTCCTCCCCATCCACCTCCCCCCAAACATTCGAAGACATTATAGCAGGAACTAATTTTGTCTGGACTATTATTAGATCATGAGATCAGGGCAACATAGAGGTCGTAAAATGTTTCATTCTCTCTGAATGGCCATCGTGCCCCTATCAGGTACCATAACGTTAGGTTTGCTTATTGTGCAGATTGCTTGAGTTGCAAATTGCACATTATCCAGCTTAAACACCTGGCATTTACATTCATTATAACCCTGACACCCCCCCTTTATGGCCTCCCGTGAGGACCTTCCAATTGGTCAAAAGCGCAAATGAATGTTTTATGATTATGATGAATAATGTGAGGGGCTGTGGAGGGGGAAAAAAAAAAAAGAGAGAAAGGAAAAAACAAGAAAGAGATGGAGAGAGAGGGAGGACTTTATAGAGCGCTTTGACGTTGCAGAGCTTTTTGTTGGAGGTGTGCAGTGATGTCTGTGGCTGGAAAAGGACTCAGCAAAGCTGACTGGAGCTAAACCAGAAAAAAATAGCTTTCAGGAAAGGATAAAGATGTGTCCTGGCTGAAGAAAGGGGGGGGTGTTGGAGTCCAGGCACTGAACAAAGAGTTGGAAAGAAGGGGTGTTTCTTGTTTCTCAGTGATTTCAGGCCAATACCTACACATATTTCCATGCCTCAGTTTCCCCATAAGAACACAGCAGGAGTGGATTTGGCACCTGCTACTCCTCCTCTTCTGCCCCACCCCGCACCAGCTCAGGGCCTTTGCACTGAAAAGGTCTCTTCCCCCAGCCCTTCCAGACCTCATGCTTTCCCCAAGATAAGGGACTTGGAGACTTGCTGGTAACTTGAGGTAGAGCTAGATGCACTTTTGGAGCAGGTGACTGTAACATCCAAATCAAGAGCTGTTCTTTCAGTGTTTTCCTGCCTCGTTTGCTGGCATGGAGAAGGGTCATAGCTTTGAATTAGGAAGCTGCAAACTAAATGTATGAAGCCATTTACTGCACTACTTCTTGGGTCTTTGACTTTTTATTGGCTCCTTCGTTTCCGCTGTCAGTGGCTGCTGGGCCAACTCTATCTCAAGAAGTTACGCTGTATTTTGAACTGGGTGTTATATTTTCTATTTTATTTCTCAGCCAAGACCTAGTTCCACTACCCTAATGCTGTTACGCCTCATTGTTTTTCAAGGGGCAGTAGAGGGTGGACAGAGTTTATCTCTTGCTTCTGAGGCCATCTTTGAATCTGAGGAGCCCTGACTATAATTTTGTTTTCAGGGAAGCTGTAGCTATTTTGCCATTGACTTCAGCAGAGCCAGAACTTCAGGGCTTATTTCATAGGCTGTGGTCAGACAGAAAAGTTGAAAAAACCAGACACTCTCTTGTGGGTCTTTCATGGCCTAACAAGAGCCTGAAAATTGCCTCTGCCTTTGCAAGTGCCACATCTCCCCTCAGGAGGCATGCAGAGATCATTCCAGGATGCTCCAAGCAGGCGGGGGGTAGGGGGAAGTCTAAATGAGACTCCATGTCTCCAGAGATTGTTTCCGTGGCTTAAATGATTTTAATTAATAAATAAATAAATGGGACTGAAAGTTGCCTGGGAGAGAGGCTGAGGTTCTGAGATATTTTTAACCCTTCACTCCTTCCTCCCCTGATTTTGTTTTGCTTCATGTCTGAGCAGGATCTGCTGGTTGCTGGGTTCTGTTGTGTGCATCTCGGTCTGGACTAATGAGACTTTACCATAATGGAAAGCTCACAGTGAGGGCAGAGATGGATTTGGCTGTTGCATTCAGGACTTCTGTGCATCATAGGGTACCAGCTGGGCCAGGGAGGGCAATTTTAAAGGCCATTTTTGCTACAGCCTCACAATTTAGAAATAATCAAGTAGCATACTGATAATGAGAGTTTGTAAATGCAGTCTTGGGGGCTGCGCAAAACTGAGCTGGTGGAATGGCAAATTGCTCTGTGTTGCTTTCTCTCACTTTGTCTGCTATGGTTCACTTATTTACAAAGTGCACTGAGCTAAGGGAAGCCACAGTGCTGGGACCTACCTAAATCCATAAAGAAAAAGCAAGTCAGTATTAGAAGACCCAAGCAAAAAAGACAGGAATATATGCCAAAGACGAGCATGACATTCAGTATGGATAGAAAAGGCATTGCTGGGAGCTATTCTGCCTGAGCTCTTTAAAGCAACATAGCAGAGAGCAACACTTAGGAGGACAATGGGATAGATGTGGTCTGCTGTCTTGTAGAAGGACAGGTATTTGTCAGTAGTCTTGTAATCTACTGGTATGCAACCTAGGATCTCCCTGTCTAAAAGCATAAATCTTGCTTGATTGCAGTGGAGGATTTATCTCATTAACAGAACCAGAAGTGGACTCATAAACCTAGTGGCTGGTCCTCAAAGAAGAGAACGTGATTGAATCAGCAAGGAGGCCCAGTGCAGAGTCTTATATGGTTGTCAGCATATTGCAGCCTTCAAATGTATTAATTGTTTAATTTTTCAGAATAGTCCTTCAATTAAATTATCAGCCATTGATGAAAATACACCCTTTGCCTACCACAGGCATAATGAGACCAATTCAACAGTACTCTTGACATATCAGTTTCTAAAGGCATAGTCCTACAAAACTCAGTAGGAATGAAATCATCAAGATTTTATAGAAACAACTCAGAACTCAGAAAGGGCATATAATCTATTTGATAATGTTTTGATCTATAGATAGCTATGAATGTTTTGATACATCCTAAAGGTTTTTCTTAGATCATACTAAATTCAATTGTACAGATGCATATACAACCAAGTTTCCTCTCTCATATATCTGTGGACAGTATGGATTTCTGTTATATACAAGATAGCTATGTAAGTGAAAAAGATTAATCCAAGTAAGCAGGGGACCTTGTGTGTTCACCAGGGGCTTGAAAACTATACTTGTATAATTGAATTTTGCTAGAATTGCTTGATTGAACCAATAGTCTGTTTCTACCTCCGGATAACACTCAGGTTTGGGTGTTACAGAACAAGTGCCAAAATCCACATAAGGAATAAATACAGACTAAACTGAGTTTCTTCTCAACTTTGTTCCTATGCAGTTGACTTATGCCTAGAAACATAAGGGTTATTTCCCTAGCATTTCTTATCCAAGACAGTGCAACTGTGGATGTTCTCATTATACATATAAATGTATAATCCTACTTGGATTTACAGAAAGGTCTTGGCTTTTGTGGAACCTTGTGGCAATTTGTTGTACAGTGCAATTATGCAGTGTAGTTAAAAAATACATAAAAATCTTTTGTCTGCTTCAAATGCGTTCTCCCATTCACATTACTGAGACTCTCCCTCAAACTGGTAATATATGCATATATATTTTATGCAGGAATTTCACAGAAAGCCTGCTGACCAGGATAATGGTTTCCTGGAATAATGAGGACTGTGCTTTTTGATCTCAGGAATTTCTTTCTGGGTACCTGTTTCTTCAAATTTTGAGCATATGTGTTTGCCTGAATGTTGCTACCACATGAAAAAAAAATAGATGTAGGTACACATTCAGTTTATGTAACAGGATTCTGGAGTTGCAGGTTGTGATTAAACAAAAAAAAGAATTTGAAAGAATATGCAAAAAGGGATGCTGCTGGGCAGTGTA
The DNA here is from genome assembly GCA_026212715.1 of Elanus axillaris. NCBI lineage: Eukaryota > Metazoa > Chordata > Aves > Accipitriformes > Accipitridae > Elanus > Elanus axillaris. The sequence continues at coordinate 74,475,615 of JANZLQ010000079.1, read as the reverse complement.
CCTGGGAACATGATGGATCTTCCATCAGTAGGAGATCTTCACATGAAAATTGGGTTGTTTTTTAAGATGTGCTGTAAGCTAGACAAAATAGAGGGACCTGATGCAGAAACTATTGTGTGAGATTCCATGAGAATGTTTTGTATATGCGGTCAGACTAAAAAAGCACAGTCTCTCCTTGTATTCCTAGAGTCTCTGAATCCCGAAGAAATGGTGAAATGCTTTTTGTTACTGTTGTTAATGAATTTTGTTAGACCAATTTTATGTTCATCTCATGTTCCATGTTGCTGAGCTGGTTTTGCCCCAGCTGTTATTGTCTTAGATATTTATTGGTTGATTTGTTTGGGTCATATAATGGTATTTTAAATAAAAGTGTTGCAGAAGTTGTTGTTTGGAATACATTCCCTTTGAACCGAATAGGATGTTACCAAATTTTAAGTGTTCTATAGAAAATGAGTCAATAAACCTGATGGCATTAAATAGAAAGTAAGATCTTTTCAGAGGGGAGTTTTCACTGTTCTTATAGGACATGAGAAACTGGGTTTAAATCTCTCTTGAATTTTACTATGCGGATCAAAATATTTAGGGATGGCTCATAGTTTCCTGTTAAATTCTAACGAGTTGAGAAATGAGACAAAGATGGGGCTAGCGGAAGGAAGCGGAGGTCTTTTGCCCTTAGTGATTTATGCTAGCTGATGTTTTGGCCTAGTCTTTAATTATAATTCGAATTTGCAATTTCCTCTTAACTGTTTTATAGAATCATTCACTTCAGAGTAACTTTTGCATGGCTACATATAGGGCAGTTCTCTAACTCAAATCCTCTTTTAAAGTTTGCTCTTCTGTAGCTATATTTTTCCCCCACCTTATCTGATGTCCCCCTTGGTATCTGCAAGGGGCTAATGTTGTGTGAAGCTACAGGAACAGCACAAAGTTGCCACTCATAAAACAATTTTCAAACATGAGAAACAGAGCATTCAATTTCCTTGTCCAGAGCTGCATCCTTAAGTTGGCATTGATAAATCTGCTCTTTATGTGGTGTCAAAAAAGCCAAGTCCAGAAAGATTTCCCGATGCTTCTGGATCTCTCCCTTCCCATCTGCATGGTGGCCAGATCCCCTTGTGCTCTGACCCATGAAAAGGCTCTGCCGCAGATGCTGGGGACCGGCATATAAACCAGCTCAAGTTGGTGGAGCCATACCACTTTACGCCAGTTGAGGGTCAGCAGGGAATGGTGGACCCTTGATGGGATTCGCACTTTGGACAGGCTCAGCTCTTTTCTCCCAGACTTTCTTGGCATTCTTTTATTTCCTTCTCCCTTCCAAAAAAATATCCCTAACTACCAGAGTGATGGTCCGTCTCACCCCGTCCTCCTCCTCCTTTCCCAACTAGATCATGCTGTGAGTCTGCAAAAGTTTAGCAATAATTAGTGCCGACCTCTAGCTGCTCACTGCTTGCTGGGAATCCAGGTTGTCAGCTCCTCCTGTCAGAGGGCTGCGAGGAAATGAAGCATTTGGAGGCACAGAGACGTGGGAAGGAGGAGGAGAGATGTCCCCCCGCTACAAAGCACATTGCTATTAAAGTGTCAGTTTTTTGGTTTACTGTTGCAGTTTGTGTGAAGAGTTTATGGATCAGCAGATAACAGTAATTATCACAGAGACTTCTCTGCTAAAGTCTAATCTAACCTTTTATAGTTTTGTACCACAGGGCCTCCTTCTCCTCACACCCCTCCCCTTATTTTTAAGAGCTTATTGGGCGATTTTATTATTTTATTTTTATTTTTTATGGCCACTAAATCATCGAAGTTGACATCAGACACCTTCACACAGAAAAAGGATGCATAGATTAATTGAATGAGGGGGTGGATGGTAGGTTTTTATTAATAATACTAATCTAGAAAGTTTATTGTAGCAAAACCCAGGAACAGATTAACTGTATTAAAAGGAAAGTGAGGGAGGAGGAGGGAAGAGTAAAAAAAACTCAGAAGCGTTAGCCAAGGTGAGATGTTGTCCTCAAATTTAAAGCACTTGAAAATTTATTGAATCACATTCAGGCTTGGCAAATACTGGTCCCAATCCAGAGTAATTCTGTCCAAGGCAATGCCTTTACTCTCAGTTGGGGAACAGAATGGGGGGTTTATCCAGAAAGTGGCAGAGTGAAGAAAAATTAAAAATATATCATCGCCATCACGACTAGAAGGCATTGAAAATGTACCAGAAGGCCAACTTTTAACAGTTCTTTTTTAAAAAAAAAAAATAAATTGTTTGCAATGGAAGTGTTGTGAACCTTGTTGAGGTGTCTTTTGCTTTTCTTTGGTTGAAATACAATTTTTCAATGAAAATGTTTGAAATGCTTATAAAACATGGTGTGTTGTTTCAACAGAGAGACAAAGCTTTTCATTATTTTTATTGCTGCTGCCACAGAGTTTGCTGTGCAAGCATTATAAAGAGGTCTTGATGGGGTTAAACTCTCACTTTATAATACTTTTTTTCCCTCTCTCCCCCCCTTCCACTCCTCCAGCAGGAAAAAAAAAAAAAAAAAAAGAAGTAGCTCTAGAAACTAATAATGCAAGAGCAGGGGTGTGTTTTCCTTCCCCTGCCCCTTGTGTTCTCCTCCTTCAAAACACTTCAGAACTGTCAGCACAGGATTTTATTTTCTTTGTTCACAATTTCATAATACGGTAAATATCATCCCAAAAAGGAGTATTTACTTCTGTTTGTTTCAAGTACATGTGTATGTTTTTGACAACCTCTTGATTCACGATTATAACGAGGTGGTTTGCAGAGAACATGCCAATAATCAGAGCCTCAGTGCAGTAAGCTCTATTCATACATCTAGGATGAGCTGGGAAGTGCTCTAAAGGGCTTCCAAATTCAATGCAGAAGGCTGGAAAAACTTCCTTTCCAGGTGAAAAGTTGGGGCACAATGGGTGAGACATCTGATCAACTGTTGATGCTTGCAGCATGGATGGCACTGACTATCCTAAAGATGGTCAGTGCACACACAGCATGGTTGCAACTATCTGAAGCTCTTTAGATGTCAGAGTAAAGAGAGCCCAGCTCTGCCAAGTCTTTGGGACCCTTGAGTCTCTGGACTTTTGGAAAACCATCTCACTCAGCTTCATTTCTGATCACATTTCTAAACATGCAGTTGATGTTCCTAAGGACAAATGGGGTAGGAATTGGAGTAGTATCTTTTGTGTGTAGGATTTCAACCACTTCTAGTCATGTGTAAGTTTTCTTGCTGTGATGCTGCCAACATAGCCTACTTGGGGCTGGAGGCAATTGCTTATTATTTCAGTGGGGAAAAGGAGAGATAACCCAGTTAGAGCCACACAGTTATTGTCCCTCTGTAAGAAGTTAATGAATTATACAGAGGGAACTAAGAGTGCAAGGAAGCTTGGTGTGACAGTAAAGAAGTCTTTGTTAGGTAATGCTTTCCACATGCAACAGAAGGTAATAAATCTCTTGGCCATCCCCATCCGCCACCACAAATGCTGGGAGTGAGGTTGCTTAGAAGAGAAGATAAAGCCGAACCAAAGTGTCATTAAGACATCTGTGTATCTAATGAAAAGTTACTAGGCAGGAGAGAGGCACAAATCATTATGAATCAATTTAACCTCAGCCAAAAGTATGCAGTGTATTTCATACCAGAGTTTGAGTTAACCATGAGCATTTTAAATATAGTGGAGCATCAGGGATATCACCTCACTGGGCTAGCCTTTAAAGGGTTACAGTATTTCATCTGCCAGTCCAAGAAGCATTCATAGCAGAGGATCCATGCAGTCTATAGCTCTGTGTATTCAGATTTGCCATGGATGACTGGGGCAGTGGTGAGATATATATTTATTTGTGTGTGCCTGTGTCTTCTGAATCTGTATTTCTGCTAGTGATGGACAACATGGTTGGGTGAGCTTCTGTCTCTGTTGTGCCATGTGTTTGAATCACACCTGACTTAATTTAGGGTTTTACTGTTCTAAATCAAGTTCCAAGATCTCTCCTCTATAGAAATGCCAAAACTCCCATGAGGGTTAGATTGTTTTATGGTTAAGGTACCAACCTGAGATTTGGGAGATCTGGTCCCCCTTCACCTTTGCACTTGGTTCTTATAAAATGAGGGGATGGTTCACCACAGACATATTTTGATGTTAATGCACTAAAGAGCAAGGTTTGTTTGGACACAGTAAGTCCATACAGTCAACTCAGGAAGCTTCTCTCTCTTGTGTTTTGTCATGTCTCCATGCTGGGCAGGTAGGGTTGCAGGTCTCCAAAGCTGTTGAGGTACAAAATACCAACTGAAGTATAACTGCCTGCAGGGACATGAAGGAACAATCATGAAAGGGAAAATGTGGTTAAGCAATACCGAGACAAGCAATGGCCTCTGGAAAACTAAATGGGGAAATATTTGTTTGTTTGTTTTTAAAGAAATATAATGGCATTGGACAGCAGTCACTTTTCAGGGTATAAAACATGCTGGGGGGATGTGGTGGGTGTTATTGTTCCTGCCTGAGCAGCAGTGTGGGTATGTACAGCCTTGGTGCAGAAACCCATCACTGGTGCAATCCATCTGCCATGTCATGCTCACAATCTAATTGACAGGAAATGTATTCAATGTACAGGCCTGTTTCTGGTGCTCAGCACAAGGATGAATTCACCTTGGAGCAATATTAGATGCCTAAGTGTAATACCTTCCTGGATGCCAGGTATATCACTTCTTTACTTGTTTTTATCCTATCATCCAGAAAATTCTTGTTCAGCAAAAATAATTTAAAAAACCCCACACAACAAAATATCCCCCAAACTTTAACTTTCCTCCTTAAAGTATATGAGCCCAGCCCTCTTCAGCCTAAAATGACAGAGGAATGGCACAAACTGTAAACATGAAATGTAACAGTTCACTGGGCAGGAGAGCAGACCCCTAGTGTTTGAGGTCTCTGAGAAGCCTGTGTCAAACAGCAGATGTGGCACTGGTGATCAGGCTTTGTTCTTGCTGGATTTAGCACAGTTAGAGGATTTGGACTGTTCTAGTCAGCTGCAAAAACAAAGTTTCCTTTTTTTGTTTTGTTCTGAATCTGGGAGAGAGAGGAAAAGAAAATGTCCATTTTCCAAATACACTGAAGGGCAGTTTTATTTATGTCATAATAGGAAATATTTTCATCTCACAGAAAAAAAAAAAATAAAAAAGGTTTTCTTCTCTTCCCCAGACACTTAAAATTACTTCTGTTTTCTCTTCTCCAAGTGCCTCAAATTTTGACATTGTTTTAATAATCTCTGGCCCCTGTCTTTGTCCCCCAGCAATATTCACTACTGTTTATCTAAGGCCTTCCTCACGCACCTGAATATATGTTTTAAAGATTTGATTTCTTCCCCAGAAGTAGCCCTATTTTATTTTCTAAAAAAAATGGAAGGAAATTGTTTCCGAGAGGGTATATGGTAGCTTGGATTGCAAAGGCTACCGGCATCTTCTTTCTCAAGCTCCACACCACATAGCCAGCGACACTATTATTGCTGCTGGTCTTTTCATTTCTGAAATTAACCATGTAACCAAAGGCAGCAGCTCATTTCATGGCTTTGCTGGAAAGCGAAGAGGCGGGGGATAGATACCCAGGCCTTTTTACTTTGGCTGCAAATTGATTTTAGCTCTTGCTGTGGAGATTGCAGCTGGCATTTGGCATCTGAAATAGCATTTGCTGAGGAGTATCCAGCACAAATTAAGGCCTGTAAAAACTTTGCTTTGGACACTGTCTTTGCAAGAGTCAATTTTACTCCCAAAGAGTGCAAAGAAAGGGAGTAAGGTTGACTTCTCAGACCTCTTGGCACTTCCTCCAGAGCCCCTTGCAAGCAACTTAGCTCTGTGCAGTAGCCCTTTGGGGCACGTACTTTTAGCCTCCTTTTAGAGATGGGAAGGCAGAGCTGTCTAGAGGCGGTATCAGAGACATGGCATAAGTGCCTTTTTTCATGATTTGACACTCACAGGGCAGCTAAAGGTTTGATTATTTCACACCTGAGAAGACCTTTGGAGGTGTCGGAGTTTAACCACTCTGGTTTTGAAAGTTTTGTCCTAAGAGATTTGATAACAGTGGTGCTGCCATCTTGGTAATGGAAGAACACACAAAACCTAGGAGTCTGCCTCTCCAGATGCCTCCCTTAAACATCAGTTACATTCCCTCTCTTCTATAGTACATCAGAGTATGGCAGCCTACGGGGTTATGGAAAAGTGCAGGGATTTCCACTGAATTTGTCTAAGAGGAATTACATCTTGTGAATCCAGTAGATTAAGAAAGTCTTGTTGCCCTTTTTAAAGATCATGGTATCTGCTAACATCAAAGAAATCAAAATCACTATTTTTTCCCAGGGAAAGTGGTTTCTTTGAATGTTGAGATGAGATGGTGGAAAATGAGTGAAAGAAAAAAAGAAATGGAAAAAACACGAAAGTTTGAAGATTTTGCCCCAGAAATATTTTTAAATAAAAAAATCCATCACAAAAAGGTCCACATCAGCTCTGTTTCCCACTGCTCTGGGGAATCTCTGAAGTGAGCTCAGCTGAGTAAAATGAAAAGCAGGTAGCTGTCAGCCCTATAGTATGCATCTCCCCTCTCATTGTCAACTCTCTTCCCTTGCAAAAGCAGAAAGCCATGCAGCATCTTTCTGGGGAGGAGGGAGTATAGTCTTCTATATAGAAACATAGTGGTTCACGAACCTCCCTCTGGTTCCTGAAGCTGGAAGCCCCTTTAAATACCAGTGCCTCTGGGGACCATTCAGTCTGAAAGCAGCAGACAAACTAGTTAACTCTTTGCTTTGTATTCACGTGCATCCTATTTAACACCTTTCTTTGCACCTGCAGCTGGGAAAGCACTGAGAAATGCTTAGCTTCACCCTGCTTTTTCTGCCATTGCTCATACACGAATCACCCCTCCTAAATCTGGGATGAACCACAATTTACTCAGTCACAGTCTCCAAAAAGCTCATGGGGTTCTCCAAGACTGGCTAAATTCATTCTGACATTGTTGAGTGCAGATTCAAAGCTTTTCACCTGACTACACCTTAAAGGTTTTATCTAACTCTGATGTCACCCTTCTGCCACCATCTCCACTAGCTCCTCCTGCAAGTTTCCACTGCGAAACAGAGGATTCTTGCTGTTAATGTTATTTACTGTTGAGACCAACAGGCTGGTTAATTAACTTCTGGCTTCAGGTCCCTATTTCAGTTTAAAGACCTCTGTAAAATACTACAGAATCTAGGAAGGTCCTGGAAAGGAACAGGACTGTTCCAGTTTGATCAGATAAAATAAAGATCTTTGAATCCTTTTCTGTCACGCTAAATTTTTCTGGAGACAGATTTCATTCAGCAAAACAAAAAAAGAGGAGGAAAATTCTTGTTTGATTCTTTCAGAAGTGTCTTTTGTAACAATAGTACACTACAGAAAAAGGCTTTTCCATCTCTCCACACCTCTTGATTACTTTGGATTATCAATACATCCTGATTATCTACATGGAATTGCTTCAAGAATTATCAGAGGTGACATTAAATTGATTAATCTAGTAAAGCTTTTCTTACAATTAGATACATTCTCTTTCCAATTACCTAAGCACTTGTCCACTCTTTTCTGTGGTAAAAGGAATCACTGAGATGTTCTCATGTGCTGGGGGGACTTTTTCCCCCTTTGCAGAGGAGTTTATTTCAGAAATAGAAAATCACAATTCAGTGCTGTGTCTCCAACAGTGAGAGGTCACTGCTTCCAGACCTTTCAATTAGAGGGGCAGAGAGTTGAAAAAAGTACCAGCTCCAAGTCGAAGTTGTAGAACACAGTCAAAGTTATCTTTTGACAAATCTGCTTAAGTTACCTTGGTACAGCTGGTCCTTTTCTTATCTTGGGAGGGTTGTTACTGATCGTATGTAGTTTGAAGATTATCTTTTTGGTAATTTGCTCTTGGAAAATGGACCAGGCTCTGGGCTTTCCAGAGCACTGTTTGTAAGATGGTCACTGCTGCTTCATATCAGAGAGGCTCTGTGTTTCATTCAGTGGTTTATGATGCAGAAGATTTCTGGCTGCTCCCAGGACAGTGATTCCATGTGAATCACACTTTTCTGACTCTGCTTGCCATCTGTAAAATATGGATAATAACTTTTCCAGTGTTTGTGTGCTTTAATCTAGTCCCTCTTGACAGCAAGTTCTTTGACTTCAGAGGAGCTGTGCTAATTTACACCAACAGAAAGTCTGCTTTGGAAAGGCTATTGACCTGTTCTCCAACTCTATGGGTGAAGAACATGCTAAGTTTCCCCGAAATTAGAGATGAGAGTGACTAGTTGGCTTGGTAAGAGCGGACTTTTTGTGAGATGCCCATCTCTAAAGAAGAAGAGCAAGCTGTTTTGCCACAACCCCATGCTGGGTGTCTCATGTATAAAACAGGACCTGATAAAGTGAGATGCTTATCAGCTGCAGTGAAAGAAGAGGAAGAGCAGTGGAAGCAGTAGGAGGGAATCTTCACAACAGCTTTAAAGGAAACATGTTTGAAATATAATGAAAGGTCTCATTGGGCTGTAAAAAAAAAAAAAAATAAGAGAGAGAAAACAGCAACTAACCCTGGCTGTTGTATTGTCTTGTTAACAGTGTGTCAATGAATTTAGCAGAAGGAAGCTTCTCCCACACATCTCCCCTCTCACAAATGCAACTGTCACAACCTCCTGAGCTCTGAAGCACAGCTTTGATCCTGTGCAGCTCTGCCCCAGTTCTGAAATGCACATGAAGGAGAGGAAAGGGGAATTACCTAGCAGATTTTCTGGGGGAATGAAGGGCACCGTTGCCAAGACAGGGTTAATTGCCATGACGACAGCACTTCCTCAGCATCTTTCCTTTCTCTGTTAGAAAGCCCCCCCTCCCCGTGTCCTCCTCCCCTCACTGCATGTGTTGTGTTAATCTAATTTGTTCAGCTCAGTGGCTAAACAAATAACTGCAAACCTGGTGCTTATTCAGATGCATGGCAAAAGGGGGCAGCTCTCTGAAATGATATTTACTTGGTTATCTGATGATACACAAGTTGTGTAAGAAAGGACAAGGCCTGGGAAGGGAACAGACGGAGAGCAAGGTGAGATAAAAGAGAAAGGACTCCCTAAGTGCTGGCTGATTTTTGACTTCGTCCTGCTGCATTTGGGCAGATTGTACTGAGTGAAGTTGGTCATTGGAGTGTGATGTGGAAAGGCTGTAGAAGAAATCTACTTCCAAGGATTTCCACCAAAGTCCCAGCAGTGACTGGCAAAATTGCTAGGGAAAAGGAGAAAGTTGCCTGGGACCACTGGGTCCCAGAATAAAGTCTTACAACAAAATCTTCTCCAGGCTAGAGCTGGGCCTCTGAGCAACTTTGCGAGATATCTGACCCAATGAGGTGTTTGGTCTCTTCAATTTATTTCCTGACTTAGTAATGCCACTTGTGCCTATGAATCCTGTTTTTATGTGATTTTTGAGTTCTCAGAAATTCTCAGGGATGTTCAGTCTTTCACAGCTAGGTCATTTGGCTGGCCTAAAATTTGAGAATTGCCAGTGAAAGGAAAAGGGAATTTCTTCCTATAAAGTGTTCTTTACCTTGATTTTCAGAGAACATATACTCTCAGATTTAGCTCAGAAAATCAGAAATAAGCTGTTGGAGCCCAGCCTACACATGGTCCAAACAGTCTGTGGCCATATGCCTTCCCCTATGCACATCTTTTCTAAAGTGTTAATGTTGCCTTTTGGATAGAGCAGATTCCTCCTGGGAAGCGAGGCAGAGAGAGTACAAAGGGGGAGTACTGGGTATGGAATGGGGCACCTACATGCAAAAGTTGTCTTGCAAGTTGCTGAGCACCTTGAGCATCTGTTGCCAATGTGGAATGTGCAGGTAGCTCCTCATGTCTCAAAGTCACTTCTTTATATTTATTTGATACAATGATTTTCCCAATGAACCTGAATTTCCTCATAGATTCAATAGCACCAGTTCTATTTCCAACCAGACTGACAAGCCATGTTTTTAACTAATGAATCCTCAGCATTCAGATAAGTCCCCCAGTATGTTGGTGCTCCCTGGATGCAGTGCAATCTAGGGACAGGGCTCAAAACCCTGCAAGTGACCTACTCTAGAAACTCAGCCTCCCCTACCTGCATTTTCTGTTCATCTGTTTCTCCTTCTAGCAATGCCTGCTTGGCTGTTAGGTGCAGGATGTGCGTACATTGGGGTCCCAACAGGTGTTACAGCACAGTGTTAGGTATTACTAGCAATAAATAGCAGATGACTGCTGCAAAATGCTAAATATGCTTTGTTTCCCTTAGCTTCACTGAGCAGAAGGAACACCTAGAGGCTCAGGACTGTTCAAATCTGTAAGCAAGGACTTTCTTAATTTTATGTTAATCTGAAGTCTTCTCCAGTTAAAAACACTGGCTCGTTAGAAACACTACACGTGCAAGATTCAATGTCTCTCTAAGGACTAGCATGTCCACACAGTTACACCACTCTTATATTTAAACAAAATCATCCCTTCTGTGTCATTTTTGAGGGAAATGGACATGCTGCAAAGCTTTTGGCCTTGGGATGGTTTGGTTTTAGTGCTTGTGGGCTTTTTTTCTTGCCAGAATTACAGCTGTGCTCTCTGAGACCCTGCTTTGGAGCTAGGTCTCTTTTCTGGGGGAAGAACCCTGAGATGATCCTTCATCAGTCCTCCTTCCTTTGAGCTCTATTTCATGTTGTGTTTTCATTCTCTTTGCTTCCAGAGTTTCTCTAGTTATGGCAGATTTGGGGAAGATATAAAAACTTCCTCTGCAAACCTACTACTCCCCTCCCTCCTTTGCAGCATGGGATTCTGCTATCTCTGGCTTCATATAGAGAGTGGTGACCAAAACATCAACATGCTAATCTCAGAGCCCCGGGCCATTTTTCTTACTGTTGCTAAAGAACACAGCCCCACTAGCTGTGCCCTGAAGCTCTTATAGCGAGGAACTGAATTCTGATACTCTCTTTCCTCTCATGCCCTTTTTTTTCCTGACTTATTTTATAATTATATTTATTTGAAATTGAATTTTAAAGGTTTAGTCCCTAAAG
>JANZLQ010000079.1:74400600-74450976 GCA_026212715.1 Elanus axillaris | reverse complement strand
CCTGACATCATCTGTGGAATGGCAGTGCCCAGACACCTCTGGCTGCTGTTGGGTTCCTTGCGAATGTAAATGAATGGCTTCCTTTGTGGCAGTGGGCTGGTTTGCAGGCTAGGTTGTTGATTTTCTTTATGTTCTGTTGCCTTTTTTTTTTTTCCCTCTCCTGTTCATCTTCTTAAGAAATCTTTCTCTCAGTATCTGTTACTCTTCCTTTCCGCCTTGTCCCCAGCTGTAACCTTTGAACATGTTGACAGTTTCAATTAACTGTGAAGTTCTGACCAGCTTTGTGAAACCAGATTCCTGACTAGTGTTTCTTTTATTACCCCACTTTGTGAAAGGGATGCCTTAGTAGACCGTGGAGAATGCCCACCATCGCTCACATTCAAAACAAGATTTCACAAGAAGTCAAAGTTCATAGCTTCCCTTGCAGACAAAATTACTCATTTGGAGGTGGGTCGGTGTTGCTTTTCTTTCTCCTGTGGAAGAAATTAAAAATTTTTGACTAAAAGCATCCATAAATCTACTCCTTGTTTCATCAGTGCTCACCTTATTCCTATTCTAATCCTCTGAGTTCTAGCAGATCATGGCAAAAACTGGGCTCTCAGGGGAGTCTCTATAGGTCAGTAAGGATCCCACACTTGAGAACTAACCACAAGCTGTCATGGAAATTCTAGGTGCTTTGAGGAGGATGTCTTCTGCAGGTGGTCACAACTTGGGATTAATTGATAAATATGGATAATGAATATGCATCTGACCTAATAGCCTAGACTCTATACACAGTCAGTGGAGAGAAATAGGCAATTCCAGAGAGTGATTCTTCTGATATCTACATTTAAATTAAATGGATCGTGCTCTGGAATTGAGTGTTTCTTGTGGGTTGTGAAGGTGACCTAGATGACTATCTCAGGTTTAAATGCCAGTACTGTAGATGACTAAATCCATACTGATGAATCTAGTCCCAGTGTTCTGATGAAGGTATGCCAGTACTGAATTACTTCTGGCTATTTATGCTTTAGAAGAGCCTAAGATCATGGGCTCACATATCAGGAGAAACTCCCTTCCCAAAATTGTTTTTGTCTAAAGAAACAAGACAAGCAAAAGAATGTGCACATTCAACAAATGTGGCTTAGGTTATGTGCCTTGCCCAGTGTGACTTTGAAATTTTGGTACAGAATTGGTAATAAGACTGAAGTGTCCTTAACTTATTCCAGTACCTTACTCCTAAAATTAGCTGTTTTCTGTAGTCCAGAACATGTTATTTTAGGATTTTGAAGTCAGGATCATAAAAATTTGAGGTTGCTCACAGACTTGGATGGATTTTAGACCATGATGGCTTTGAGAGGTGCTGAGTTTATTCCCTCCTCCAGTCAGATGAGAGCTTTACCAGGGCAGAAGTCACACTGCAAATGCCAAGTTCCCATCTAATTAGGGTATGGTGCTGAATCTGCCAGTACCAACTTTTATCAGTCACCTCCTCCTGCTCTGATCTGCTGCAGATGATCAATTTTCTCTCTTTCTTTATTCTTTAAAGGAAAATATTATTAGGCTTTGAGGGCCTAAAACTGTTGCTGCCTGCACATCGCTAAAAATAATATAAATCAGTGCCAAGGGACCACTTGTATTTTGGCTGCATGAGGAAGTTTAGCAGCAAACGAAAAAAGGGAAAACTCATCAGTGCATAGATGTCAAAAACTAGGATGCTGTGTCTGCAGCCTCTCAGAAAGTTCTGAAACCCATTAAAAACTTTATTTTTTATTTTCTTTCCATTGGCTTTTTCTCTCTGGTAGATTATTTTGCCTTAACACAGGTCTCATTGACACTTTTCACCAGGCTTGTAATAGAGCAAACAGGACCGTCTCATTGTGACTGCTCCTCTAGAAACAGACACGAGGCAATGGTAGGAACAGAGATTCAGGATTTTAATTCTTCTTTGAAGTCTGGTTTCACACTCATAGCTTACAATCTTAGATATAGATGGCAGTGATACACTGAGTAGCAATAGTTATGGGAGGGATAAGTTGTGGTTATCAGCATGTGAAGAGGAATACCAGAGAGGCATGTTGAGGAGTGGTGGAGAGGCAGAAGGAAGTCAGACAGCATCACCAGGACATGAAGAGTTAAACAGAGGTCCATTCGTTTCAGCCTTGACCTCTTCAACCTTCTGCATTTTATCCACAGCTGATGTGGCCATTGAAATTCACATGGAAGAGCTGAAAGATTCTTACAGACATCTTCTTCATAGAATCATTTGTAAACACACATTTAAAAATTTCATGCTGTTAATGATTCCCTTGATGAGCTGCTTGCTGAGGCAGCAGAGGATATTTAATGAATTAGAAATATCCCTCTATCCAACTCCATCCTCAGATGAAATTATTGGCATTCAGGATCAAATCTGACCCATGATCAGGGTCTGTTAAATCCAACTGTTGAACAAAGTTCTCCACTGCTGCCATACCAACTGAATCAAAGAAATGAATATGTTTAGCATGTACACGTCCATCTAGCCATTAAAGCACAGAAGATGCTCTCTCACACACAAGCTGGAGATGCAGAAACAGTGATGCTGAAAAGCTAAGCAATCCCTGAAGGTCAGATAGCCAAAAAATGGAAGGAGCAAGAACAATACCCAAGTTGTCCCAAGTCCCTGCCCTGTGTCTTACATACAGGACAGACTTACTGACTTGATTTAGAGAGCAAAGCCATTTTTAGAGCTTCTTAGGGTTGTTTTAACCACACTTCTTGAATATCTTTTCTCTTGGCTCCTTGAACATCCCCTCTTCGTCCTTTTTTTATTCAAACACACAGACTGTAAATCTGTTTAAGTAACATGATAATGACCAACGGAATGGTTATGATGTCACTAAAACGAGCTATATATAACCAACCTAGTGTATTAGTGGGAACAGACAAGACAAGGAGATGGGAGAAAAGAACAGGAGGAAAAGTGCTTGGAGTTAAATACAGATGTTTATTAGCTACCTGCTCAGAGGCACTACTTGAAAGATAGCTGATCTGTTCCCTTGCAGTTCTGCTGCCCCTTCACCTTCTGCTGCTGATGTATTAGAAGTTTAATTTTGATAGCAGAAGTATTCCCCTCCACCAGTTCTTGGTTTACTCTAGAGACCTACACTGTCTGGTCTGTTTCACTGACATAGCACAATGGAGATACTGCTAAGAGATATTAAAGTCAGGTATTATCAGCTCAGTAGCGTAATATTATTTCCATCTCATCCTCAATAGATTGTCTGCATAGTGACATGCTGCAAAGTGAAAATGAATGAATGAACCTGGAGAGGTTCATTGCACTCTGAGCACAGGAAATGAAATAAATAAAGGAGGGAGGGCTGCCTTCTCTCTTCTGCTGGAGATTGACCTAGTGATGGCATGGGGTTGGGTTTGTGTCTAGAGGGCACAGGGCAGAAGTTGAAATTTTTCTCTCACGGTGAAGTGGTCCTGTTACACAGGTGAATTAATGAGAAAAGTAATAACCCTGCTCTTGCTGTAAACCATCACTTGAAAAATCCTAATTTGATTCAAGGGAAACAAAACCATACCAAACCCTAGACTCAACCCTGGCCCAAGTACTGCAGGTTTGTACCAAATACCAAATCACCAACGTTTAAAAGATGGGATATCATTGCAAGTACTAAGCTGATATGTGGAAGATAAAGGTAGTTTTTTGCCACAGCTTTTCTCCATTCCTTGAACAATTCATGTGACCCATTTTTCCCTTTTCCCTCATTTCACTATCTGCCAGCTGGGGTTAAAAACAAGTTCCTTCCCTGGTACAACTGTGAAATTTCTTAATGTTTACCAGACACTTTGAAACATTATAAGGGACTATTCCCTTATACACATGGGCAGGGCCTGACCGTATGGTAGGATCAGACCCCCAGAGAGGGGCAGTTGTTGGTGAGGCACAGGCTAATTAGTTCAACTGAGGAGTGGTCATGATAATTTTATCTCAATCTGCTCACTGGACAAATGGTATCATACTGTTATGGAGATCCCTAAACAGCTCTGACAGTCTAAAATTATAAATCTGGCTTCAAGGGGAAGGAAGACTATATGATCACGGCCTGCATCTGTCCTTCAGCTTTTGAAATCTGAGCTGGTTTCGCATAAATTAAGCAGTGGGGGTAAAAAGGCTCAAATATATTCCATTCTAAGATGAATTTTGGAAACAGGTAGAATGGAGGGGAAAAGGCACTATCAGTGTTTTCACTGAAGGAACTAATTCATCTTGTCCTTTATTAGACATCAGAGAATCCAGTCATGAGTAAGCCATTGGCAAACAGGCCTCATTAATTTCAAAAAGTCTGAAATTACTTGTCTCTGTTTAGGAACTAGGTTAAAATATTGAGGAAGGAGCTTCCAGCTCTGTCTGTCACATCAGTAAACTAAAGTACACTACAGAAAATTAACAGCATTAACAGTCAACCTTTTGCTAATGACCAGCACTGTAGACAACTATGGGCCTCTAGGCAGCACCTGAAGACCAGCTTTACATATGTACTTGATTATGCATTGTGATGGATTTAGGCTGAAGATTCTCACTTCAAAGCATTTCCAACCTTTCCTCTGCCTGACTCCCTCGTCATCACTCTTGGTACAACTCCCACAGTCCATTAGACAGAGTTGTCCCTGGTTCAGGTTGCTGCACTCAACCTGGATCAATGCAAGCCAGTCCTATCTCCCTCTTGTTTTCACAGTCTAGTTTGTGCACCCGCTGTCCTCAGCTGGAAACTCATCTATCTGCAGACCATAGACTTGCTGCTTCAACTGCAACCTGGCAGGAGTAACCCATTAAAGATGCATCTAGTGGAACCTGCACCCAGAGAGGTGCCAATTGGTGTTTCCATCCATTGCCTACAGGTCTTGAACTCCATCAGCCAGGCAGGGAAACCAGCAGAGAAAGAACCCACTTATCTGATTAAGTCTTCATGAACTGCTTTACAAGGTTCAGACAAGAAAGCCTTGCTCTTGTAATCCATCCAAAAAAAAGTAAACAAACAACAAAGTGTTCAACTCCACACTCATACACACTTTTGCATCCTGGCTTCTTCTGTGATGATTCAGATTCATATTTTCATTTTGTCACAGATGTAGAACCAGTGAATATCTCAGATAGCTCCTCAGTCCCATGAGATGCTGGTCTCTACTTCATTTTCATTTGATTGTTGGAGACGAAGCAGAGGCATAAACAAAGCTGCCTGTGCTCTATAGCATGAGTATGATGGTCCTGGGTTGCAAATGTCTGAGCCTGTTAGAGGAGTAGTTAGATGTAAAATTTTGTTTTGTCTTATAGTGACCTCCTACGCTTGCTTTTAAATGAAGTGTGTTTAGAAAGTAAAATGAGAGTCCTTTTAAGCAGGAGTCTGCAGATAGCTAGAGAATCCATTAGCCATCCCATATAGGTGTTTATTCCTCTCCTGGTCAGGCAATCCTCTATTACTACAGCAGTTCAGGGTTGTTTCTTAGAGCCTAATTTTAACTGCAAAGAAAAAGTTCTACCCAATGACAGATTTTTGAGGATTCAACATGTTTTAACTATTGTTTAGAATAATGCTAAGATTTCTCATATTTACTGGTCTCTGGAGGGTGGAGTGGAGGAGATAAATCTACCCACATGAGAGAGATTGAATGTAGCCCAGTGGCTTACTGCATTTGTCTAGGTGATAGGAAAGACTTTTACCTACTCTTTTCTTCATTTGGTGAAGAAGGATTTGAATCTGTGCCTTCAGTCTACCTAAATGAGTCCCCCAATGACAGAACTTTCATGCCTGCACCCCCTTCCCCTACAAATGTTTCATTATTTATACAAGATGAAACTCATCCAACTGTAAGGTCTGACAGGTTAAGGTACATAGGATGTTAAAGCCTCAGGCTAAAGTTTGTTTTGTCTGCTATGGAGGCTTGAACCCAGGGATCTCATGTGGGTACCTTAACTGTCTATCTATTCAAGATCTCTCTGACTGCTATCCATTTATTCTGGAATGAATAAAAGCAAACTAGACATCAGACACCAAATACAAAAATCCCAGGAGATTTAAAAACAAAACAATACCTGACTGATTTTAGACATTTGTGTTTTTCCTCTCTATGTTATTTTGGGGGGTAGAAGTAGGAGCTGTTTGCTTTTTAATCAATCCTATTGACCATGACAGAAAATTAAAACTGCTGCTGAATTCTTTAACAAAGACTTTAAAATAGATGCACACATCTTGCCTTATAGAATACATACTGACTTTAATAATTTATATCTCTAGAATTTTCTTTTAATTGTGTTAAACTCTTCAAACTCTGAAAGGACTTTGTCTTAAATCAAATGGTTGAAACTCTGTTAAATTTTATGGATCTTCTCCATAAGGTTAAAGGACAGATTCTGGGGGTTTAAACCTCTCAAGTGTGTGGAGACTTGCCAGTGGGAGCTGTTTTTGTGCTACTAGAGCTTGTACTAGAATAAGAAGCACTAGAATAAGACTCTGTGACTTCATTCATTTTCGTTGCCTGCTGCATTATTGATGCAGGGATGGGAAATAGTAAGGAAGAAGTGGGGAGTTAAATAGGGACGTATCAATTGGTCCTGGTCTCTTACAGCCTGTGTTTCTGTCTAGGACTTTCAGCATCAGTCACATACTTTCAAAGGTTTTCAGAGCTCTTTTCAAGGACACCCTACCACTGGATAATTAAAAAAAAGATACAACCACTATTCAGCACTTTTGTAGACTTCTGGAGTCACAGTACTTCTAGGAAGTCATGGGATAAATTGAATTATGTTTCGTCTTGCAGACGAAGCAAATACATATTTTCATGCTGACAAAACCAGTTACAATTGGTGATCTGCTGGTGCCCAAAGAAGTACCTCTTTCTCCAGAGCAAGAACTCTTCTAGGGCTTGGGAAGTTCAGAGGAGGTAGTGATTGCAAATACCTTGCCCTTGATCCCAGTAAGGTAATATATCCAGATAAATGCCTTGGGAAAATTGAGGATCATTACTTGGGGCTATGCTGTACAGAAACAGGAGAGATTCCCACATTTCACAGGGCCTGAAGAATTCAAATTCAGTGCAACTCTGAAAGAAAACATCAACAGAGAAACAAATAATAATTTAAAACAAAACAAAAAAAACAGAACCCCCTGAAAAATCACTTCTCCAAACAGACTTCATTGATGAGTTGAGTTGGATGGTGGTAGGCTGGATGAGGGTGGTTTAAAGGAGTCTGCTGCCAGTTGTTGATCATCTGATGGAGTTGATGGGAACACTGGCTGAGCCTCTGCCCTCATTGTGTTCATTAGCATTCACACCATTCACTGGCCACCCCCTTGCACCAAAGACATTTTCTGAGCTTGCTAATTTCCATGAAAGCAAGTGGGGTCACTTTCCACCTTTTTTCCTCATCTCAACAAGGCTTGTCCCCTAGAGAGCTGAGAAGAAAGGCGCTTTCTTGTTGTCATCTGTGCAATTATCAGCTTTGAACATGATGGCAATTTGTTGTTGTTGTTGATTTCCTTTGTTATGCAAATGTAACAGCTCATTCTCTGAGTGCTTTTTTCCCCCACACAGCATAAAAAGGAATATTACACATTTAATTTCATGTTATCATTTGTTTCCCTCTGAGATTTCCTCCAGCCATTTTTTGGTCTTCTTCAGGCTAGTGGGAGCTTAGCAGTGGCATTTTGAATTCTGACTTTGTCACTTCTATTTACTTTTTATCATAAAGGGGTATTGTCAATAGGTCTTACGTGGCTCCTATAAAACCCATTTAGGAATTTAAATCTCCACTAAAACACAGAATTTATGCTTCCTTTTATGATTTATGAGTCTAGAAGCCTAAATTCTACTTTTAATAGTCTACCCATTTATATTCAAAGCAATCAGCTTACATGCTGCACGAGCCTTAAAGTTGTTAGTGCACAACTAAAGAGAATAAAAGCAGGAGGATGTAGACAGAGGTCTAAGCCAGGAAGTTCAGAATAGAATTCAAATGAGGACTTCTCCAGGGCTTTAAGATACCGTATCTCTCTGGCTCTTATTATGGTCCACCTCCTGTATGCATCCTGTATTTCACCCTTTGGGAAGAAAAACAGTATTTGAAATCAAGAAGAAGGAATCTGTTTTTTTGATCACATAACCAAACCTCGACTGGTTCACTCACAAGTTTAAATCACTCAGGAAGTTGAACATTTCTCTGACTAAATTGTTCAAAATTTACCTGTCTGTACAGCTGAGTTGGAAACTGGTCAAACCCAGACTTGTTTATGATTTCTGTTCTTATCCATTTTCAGCCAAATTTAATGGGTTTAACATCTAATTTTTTATTTCTTATTATTTAAAAAAATCAAAGTGAACAATAACACTGGTAAGACTTGTCTGTAATAACGCTTAGGATAAATGAAAGAGACTGATGAATCTTAGGTGTTCTCAGTTTTTTTGATTCATTGCATTTCTTTTGCTCTGAATTTTGAGAAAGAGTAAGTGGAACAGGACAAAACTCGTACCTCGTCTGGCCAATTACTGGTAATTTGTACCTATCAATAACTGCAGATTTGTATCTCTTGATTTACATATTTGGAAAGCTATTATTTGTTGAATGTCAGTTTAATTTGTCTTCCTTTTGATCTCATTGGAATAAATCTAAAAGTCTTCAGATAAATGAATGACTCTGGAATCACACTATCATAACAAAAATTAGAGTGTGCATAAGACGTATAAAAAAACCCATACCCCTAAAGAGTTAAAGTATTAACTCAATTTTTTCCCACAACCTGACATATTTTGCTCTGATGCTATCATCATTGCATGCAGAGCCAATCTCACAGATTGTACATCAAAAATGGGAACGAGAAGTTAGCTATTTATCACAGAATACTTTTTGCTGACAAACTCTGTTGCAAATGGTTTTATGCCTGGTAGGTTTTAAAGGAGTTCTCACAGATCTTTACTGAGGTTCTGAGGAATAAATATGAGAAAGGATGTATCAGAATGTGGCCGGTTTAAAAATATCTTCTACTATTAGTACTATCTATTGATGAGCATTATAGTGTGTATAACAAGGTTTATCCTCACTACAGATTTAGCAACATGCTATGTTGGAGTTGAAATAGGTTTCTTGGTGCAACTGTGGTGTATTCAGTTGGCACAGGTATTAGTCTGGTCTGTCTCCCAGTCTTAAATATGTAGAGCAGAAGCATGTAGCAAGCTAGTTCCTAAGTTCCTTTCAAACTCTCTGCGTTTCAGGCCCTTCTGAGAAACTATTAAAAAACTGCATATGGAACTATCACATGGGCAGTCAGGTACCCTTGTGCTGTTTACCGCTAATTACATCATCCTATTTGTGTTTTATTTTGGGGAGTGAGCAACAAGGTCTATGGGGAAACAAATGTATTGTTTCCTTCACACCCTTTGATGCCTTTGTTTAAAGTGGGGGTTTTTGACTGTCTGCTTGGGAAGAGATGATAGAATTCAGAGATTTACTTATATGTTTCCATACAGAACTGCCAGCGCTGTGAACGTGGACCACAAAGGGCTTTGAGGTGTTTTCATTCCTTAGGCATAGTAATGGTGCATGAACCAGGTGGAAAGCTTGTACTTCTGGACAGACAAATGCAAGGCACAGAGGGAGCATAGTGGCCAGCCTAAATCCTTGAGGGGAGCTCATAATGAAGTCGTCTCATAAAAAGAGGGTAATGGGGAGCCCACCAATATTTTGGCTAGCAGAAGCTCAGAGCAGTTTTCAGCTGATTACAAGACTGCAGCTATGGACAGGCTTCCATCTGAGGGATAGGTGTTTTGGGTCACTCAGCCTTTCATTAGCAGTAACAGATGGCAGAGTCTGTCCCTTTCTGGATTTAAAAGGAAAGTACAGTTACTACATACAGCCAAATGGGCTGAATGGGTAATTCTGTTCTCTGCTGACTATCTTTCACTGGGACCGTGCCAAAGATGACTTTCATCCAAGTGCAAAGCTTGAATAGATCCTATCTTACTGTGTCCATTGCTCTTCACACCCAAGCCATGCCCTTCCCCACAGCTGCAATGGCACCAGGATGGAGCTCACTGTTTCCAGGACTCATGAAGGAGTAGATGAGGTCAGGATTTCACTCATTCCTCCTTCCCTGTCATGTACTGGTTACCAAAAAATAGGTCATAACTGCTACCTTATTTTTAGAAAGAGGATTTTTCTAACAGCATAACCAGGACTCCCCTGGTGAATCCCTGCTTTGGATCTATATGCTCACTCTTCCAATTATGAGTGCTATGATAAAATGTCTTCACAAAGGACAAGCTATTTCCATAACATCAGTCAGTATCATTTAGACCCAGTGCCCTTGCTGACTATGTTTATAAAAATGACAGCTACAGGTCATCCCAAACTCTTGGATCAGAAGAAGCAGCTGCCTCTGAGAAGGGCCATTTTTTTTCTTATATTATGTACAGAGTGATAAACAAAGCCTCTTTTGAAATATTCATGCCACTGGCCCACCTGGGGTATAAAAGATCCAGAAGATAAATAATGAGCTAATGTTTCACAAAATATATCCTCAGTCAGAAGCCAGTATGGATCATACTGATTACTTACAGTCCCAGAAGAGTATCTTCCTTACACTTCTTCCTGCCATGGATAACAAGGTGTTTGTAGGAGCAAGGGATTTGACTCAGTGTCCCAGGAGATAGTTGGTAGACCTTTGACCCTAGAGATATGAGATTGTAATGAGATATATCCATGAAATATTTTCCAGATAGACCTTAGTTCTCACACATCTTTGAGCTGGCCAAGTGCAAGTCATCTCTAGGCTGGGTCATGCATTAGCGTGATACTGAGTTTGGCCTTGTATTCCCTAATTTTCAATATAGCTATTTAGCTTGGAGTAAACTCCTGATCAGCCATGGCTACATGGCTTTTGATTCAGAACTGGCACGCAGGCCCTGCCTTAGAATATGGGCATAGAAATCATGTCCGCCATCAAAGCGGGACATTGATGTAAGAAAATAAGAAATGCCCATTGAATCAGACCAATTGTACGTCTGTCCCAGTGTTCAGCCTGCAGCAGAAGCAGTAAGAGATGCTATTTAGGCAGAGCATGCAAAACCTGCCACTTTCTGCAGATTATTCCTTTTGTACTCCCATGCCTCATCTCCATTATACAGACATACTGTTTATGAACATCTAGCGGCTTTATAAACCAGCTGATACTGTCCTTCCACACAGTCTGCCATGGTAGCAGTTCCAGAGGTTCACCACGTACTGCATAAAGAAGCTTTTTCTTTTGTCTGTTTTAAACCAACCTTCTGCCACTTTTATTGTTCCCTTACTTCTTTTATTGCATGATGTGTTGAATGTTTCCACATTCAGCTCATCCAGTGCTTTCACCTTTTGTAAATCTCAGTGATACCTCACTTCAGATTCCTGAATTGTCCCAATGTTTCAATTTCCCCTCAGGGGGCAGCTATCCCATCACCCTGATCATTATATTTGCCCTTCATTGTGCCTTCCCTAACTTCAGTATGTCTTATCGATGTGTGGAAGCCAGAAAAGAGCACAGTGCTCAAGATTTGGGTGCACCGCACCTTTTAGGGAGAGGCAAAATTATGTATCCTGTCTCCTTATCGACACCTTCACAATGGTCCCCAGTATCTCATTGGCTTTTTCAGCTGCCACTGTACATTGAGCCAAAGATTTCAGAGACCTGGCAACACAAAGCTGAGATTTCTTACCTGAACTATAACTGCCAGTTTGGTGTTCAGCATTCTGAACCATCAGTGATGGTTTAGGTGGGGGTCTTTTCGTTGCATTAGCTTAGGTTTATCCACATTGGAATTCATTTGTCAACCATTTCTACAGTTTTATGAGCTCTGTCTGCAGTTCCTTGACAACAGGAAAACATTTTGACATTCTAGATGTGATTATCATATCTATAAAGTTGGATATTCTTTTGCTTATTTCTTGTCCAGGTCATGGACAAAGACATTGAATAGAATTGCTTCCAGGACCAATCCATCTTGACTTTTCTCTTGAAAACTCTCTTCTGTTGAATCTTGCTAGCCTTTTATCCATGTGTTTACCATGACCCTGCTAGAACTCCAGTTGGTTACTGAGGTAGGGTTTCCCTTTGCAGGAGCCATGCTATTTCCCAACAGAAAATATAATTCATGTACTGCATGGTTTTCTTGTTTGTTATAGACTCTGTCATCTTACCAGGGATGGAAGTCACACTCACCAGTCTGTAGTTCCCAAGATTCTTCCTAGAGTCCTATACAACCTGAATGAGGTCAGTCTTTGATTACAAGTTACAGCCTGTCAGTATTGGTTTTGATGGCTGGGTTAGGAATCTCCTCCCATGGACTTTCTTGCACAGTGAGCAGCAGAAGTAGAGTGAGATAAATGTATTTACATTTGGAGAAAACTGACATTGCACTCTTCCTCAGTTTTTTTGAATGAGTGAAACAATATGCTAGCACTGATTTTATCATTAAAATAGAGTGAAACAAATGTAGCTTTGTTCCATGCAAAAGGCAGGGGGGGAACACACCACAAAAATTATGCAAAAAGTCACCTCATAGAATATCATGCAAGAATTTGCTCCCAGGGTTTTTTTTTTTAGCTTTGTAGAATAATGGTGTCATTCCTTATTCTGTTTCTGCTTTAGAAATAGCATATCTAGGACTTTCAGACACTTAAAAAAAAATCTCTGTAATAAACAGACGTGAAATATGAATGAGTCTTTTCAGTTGATTACTACTACAGGGATGAAGAGCTAGGACAGTCCAGCAAGACTGAGATGTACCAGTCTCTTGCTAAGTATCTCATTTTGCTGATTCAAATGTCTCTGTAGTCAGGGTTGTTTGAACAGAATCAAATTTACTTGTAATGAGCCATATAGTGATTCTCTTGTCTTTTTTTTTTCTTTTCTTTTCCTCTTGTCTTCACATTAATTTCTGCAAAAAAAGCACATCTGATTTTGTAATGAGCTAAGCAACTGTTTCTCAATTACACCAAATTTTACTGCTCCTCAGTTGACGTTTAAAGGCATGGCAACTTCAATATTATCAAAGGTTCTCCTCACAATAAAATCTTCAGTAATTCTTCACCAGTTTCAAAAAAACTTTCAGTACCAAATTACTCAAGGAATACTTGGGTAAGGAATACTTTCTACCAAATTCTTAGAGTTGTTTCTAGAACATCATAGATCCATGGCGATGAAATCCAGATTGCCCACAATGGTAAGCTGCTAATTGCTGAAAACATGTAAGTTCTGTTTTATAAGTTTACTCTTTCTGATGCATGTTTGTTAATACATGTTAATAATTTTAACATAAAATATATGTTAATATATGCCTTGGAAAGTCTGCTACAACTAGCAAGTGGTGCATGTATCTTTGGACTTAACTAGATCAGTTGTAGGATATGGGAGATCTAAGGAGAGAAATGCTGAAATAGGAACTACTTTATTTCCAAATGTAAAAAAAAAAAAAGAAAGAAAGGAAAAAAAAGGAATGTGATATTTTGTTCTTTCTTTTGTTTTTCCTGTAACCTGTGTCCTTTCTAAAGCAGCTGTTTTGGGTGTCTCCTTTTCTTAGCCCCTCTCTGTTCATCACACAGTATGTGTTTTTTTCCAGCCAGCGCATTCCAGTTTCTAAATCTTTCTCTGTCCTGCCCTCAACCCCCTGCCGTGATATTTCCATATGTATGAAGGACACAACTTTATTCCTATGGTTTCAGTCTTTCTTGTGTGCATTTTGAGAATCTGGACTGGGAACTTTTTTCCTTGCTGAGGGACAAAGAAGCCTTTAAAGCACTGTGATATGTTTGTATATGAACCAACATTTGTGCTTAAATACTTGAGAAATGTGTATGAGAGGGAAGACGGGAGGAAATCCCATATGGTCATAGACCAGAAAGAAAATGTCATCATGTGTGAAAAGATCTCAGCATGTCCTTGATTCATGTCAAGGTCAATAGAGACAACTGATATTGTCTAGTTAGATTTCTGTTCATGAGGGGCTATAGAGATCAACTTCCTGGTTCCTGCAGCAGGTGGACAATCCACATGGAGAAGTCTGTACATTTAGGAACGGTTCCATCATTGTACTAATGACCATCAGTGGTGACAGCCACAGATCACTTTCTTCTCCTCTCTCCAGAAGGTATCTCTATCCTGAGTTAAATGAGTTTTCCTGTTGAAGCCAGAGTGTGAGATGTGTTACTTATAGACAGGGTTGTCTTGCAACTCTGAATTTCCTGTTTAAGCTGGAAGGGAACATTGCCAGCAACCCTGGCACCTTATGTTTGTAATTTTTCATAGCCACCTACCTTCAAACCTTACACTTTCCTTCCCTTCTGCTTTTCCTAATATTAAACCTCTATTTGCTATGATAAAAAGAGGAGGTATAAGAACCAGGCATTCCCGTTATTGCTAGCAGTATGATGACCTGTTCCCTGACATTCAAGATCAAGGCAATATGCTCTGGGCTGCAGAATCTTCCCAAACACCACCAGCCATTCATCATCTGTCCTGTGGCAGAAGCACAGGCATGAATCTCCACAGCTGGCTGAATGTAGTGCCGTATTCAGTTATGCTGGGTCTTAAATTGGTTTTCAAAACATCTCTGTGAATCATGGGCAGCTGGAGAATCAAAAGTTTCTGTTGGAAACACCAAGGCAAAGAAACCTGAGTTTCACATCATTTTTGTTATTTATTGGAGGACTAAATTCAGCAGAAACCTGAGTTCTCTAAATTACAGCCTGAGACATGTTTGGAAATAGTTTACACTTCCTCCCTCATGGCCTCTCCCCTTTCTGGGACTAAAAGGGACTTGGTGACCAACGTCAGTACCTGTTTTGCTCTAGGCGGAAATTAAAATCCTGTGAAGCTGCCACAGTGGGAGACATTTGTCAGTGGAAATACAGTATAAGAATACAGCATTTTGCTGTTCCTGGACACATAGCCCCACTCAGCTGTCACAGGAGTAACCAATGCAATGAGGTAAAATTCATATCTCTCAGCATAAGCTGAATAATGAGAGAGCAGATTCCAGTGAATTCTTTACATTAAAAGATAGGTATGACCTGTCATAGCTTAGATGGTACTTTCAGTGCAGATGAGTTCACCTGGCTTTTCAATGCTGAGACACTTTCTAGAATATGACAGGAACTTTCACCATCACAGCCTGGTTTCAGACCTTCCCTGTGGATGTCTGTCAACTCCCTCTATGGCCATGTAGTCTCTATTTAAGACCTTTGCAGTCATGACAGTGTTGATGACCATTCTGACCTTTCTTAAGTTATTCATTCTTCCTTTCAGAGTTTCTTTCTTCCAGTTTACTGGATTGGTTGCTCTTTTGGTTTAATTATATTAATGCTGTGTAGTGCATCAGTTGGCTAGAGAATGGGTCCTTTTGAGAACAATACAAGAACAAGAATTTGCAGCAAATCCTTCATTGTAGAAATAGATACAAAATTCCAAACTTTGCCCAGAGGAACTGTCAATGTGACAATTTTCACTTCCCCTACAAATCATGAAGAAGGCATCTTCTTGATGCAGTTGATGACTAGAGGAGCTGTGATCTTTGAGTGCAATTTCTCTGCCAAATACATGGAGGGAGACACTCCTTACAGAAGAAAAGACAGTGTGGTTTATAAGCAATGCAGTAAGGGAAGCAATCAGGAAGTGACGAGACTGTGGACCTTTCTTAAGCTCCTGTCTGACTTGACAAAATGTGAGAGAAGAAATGAGATGCAGTTGTGGCTGAGCCTTAACTAACATAGGAGGAGAAGATGGTAGCACCTCCAAACATTTTTGTGCATTTTTACAGCTGGGATGGAGACCCGGTTAGGATAAAGTTTCTGAGGAGATTTTCAGCATTTTAAACTCCTCAACAAGCTGAAAGCAATGTGAAAGCAGTGAATTCCCTTGGTGGTCTGGTGCTTGGCTGCAGGGGATAGTCAGATGAGATAAAGTTGATCCCCAAAGATTACATGTAGTGGAAGGCAAGAGGAGAGGTTGGGAAGTCAGTGCTAGTAAAGGGGCCTCAGAGCTGAGTATGAAAGTACTTGTGAGTGTGAAGTGAAGGTCTTCACTGATGTTCTTGAGTCTAAGACTTCTTTTTTTAACCAAGCCTAGATCTTCCTACTCTGCTGTCCTGTTTACTGCTTGAAAATTCTCATGGGAAACCACTTCCTTGGTTGCAGTGATGCCATACCAGCATAGCTGGGTAAGAAAGGATGGGAGGGCAGGAAGAACGAAGGTAGTCACTTTCTATCCCCTTTCCCCCATTACCTCTATATTCCTGTAAGTATTTGTTCAGGTCTAGTGATAGTTATGCTAGGGCTTATGTAGGACAGACTTTTAGAAGTCAAAAGGATGTTGCCTATTTACAGCAATGCAAACACATTGAATGTCTGCTCCCATACATGCAGTTTTTCTAGGAGTTCAGGTTTTCTTTTAAGCTATTAACTTTTCAAGAGAAATGCAAAAGTATACAGAAAGCCTCTTCAAGGGGGTTGGGTCACAGAAAGTACTGAGAGTCCGACTTCTCTGCCTCATGTCCTACTCTCCTGTGCAAAGCAGAGGGTAAATGATAAAAGGCTAATGATGATCAGCTTGGATGGGGATGTGTGGGATTGGGAGTGCAACAAAACCTGCTGCTAATTTGAGGAAAAATTGCAAGGCCTCATCTAGCAAAGTTCCCATTTATTTCAGTGACTCCAGCAAGTACCTCCCTACATTCAAATCTTAGATCTTCTGAGCAGACCAGATACCTTTCAAGCTTTTAAACAATCTTCTTCATGTAGCAACAAATTGTATGGCAACTTTTAAAGCATTCACATGCACCCTGAGAATGCCCCAGTGTTTTCTGACAGCTGACAAACTAAAAAGGACGAGGCTGTCAAATGCAAAGAACGGGTCCCCTCCTTTTGGCTTCTGTCCCTCCTGTCTATTCAATTAGGATTGATCAAGCTGTGTCAAAGGTCTCTCCTCTGTTTCAGTGGTCACCGAGAGCTTTCATGATGACTAATGATAGGCTATCCTTAAAAAGAAAGGGGGAAGAAATAGAAAGGATAATACAAGGGTTTCCTTTTTCCTTTCTTTCTTCTATCCTTATGTTCCAATTAGGCACATTACCTTTATGACCTACTAAATGAAATCCATTTAATTGTCATTGTTCAATGATACATCAGCCTCCTCTGCCTTCCAACATCTGCCCCTCAAACAAAAAACACTGCTTGCTCAAGCAAAAAAGATTTAATCATGTTTTGGTAAAGGCTACATGGAGGAGAAATGTTTTTCTTCTTCTGGAAAATATCTAAAATATTTGAATTCAAATATGAATAGTAAATGGAAACTGGATAGCAATGCGGATAAGAAGCATACACATTTCTTGGTTATGTTGCATAAATTTAAAAACTGCTGGACTGTTCCATCTCTGGTACTAGAATTGAACTAGTAGTAGAAGATGAACCAATCATTCTCTAGCAGTTCCCAGACCTGTTCAGATCTCTCCTAAAGACAATATCTCTGCCCTGTTTGGCTGTTTAATACTGACATTCAGGTACAGTTTACGCTTGAAGGTATATGCCATAATTTTCTTTTGGAGTATATGTCAAGTTTTTGGACCATGGCAGCCATTTTCAGATTTTTGTCATCTGTCAATCCTAAAATTGGGTGTGAGTTGTAACAGATATTTCCCAGATGTTAAATTAGACCAGCACCAGAAAGACAGAACGATCTGTGCCAAACAGTTTAGATGAAGGTGATGGGATGACACTGTGAGCAGAATATAAATTTATGAAGATAATTATTATTATTGCAATAGCAATATAAAAATTGTATCTATCTTGTTATCCTACAAACTAGACAAGGACTGCCAAAGGCTTCAAGCAAGCATCAGTTACATACAGAATTTAGGCCTCTATCTAGTTATAAATCCTTTATTTATTTTTAAGGGTGAATTTTCTCCTAAACCTAAATATATGAAAGAAAGGAATGGGGAGATCTTGAGATATTTGAAAAACAAATAAAGCCTGTGAGCCAGAATCTGTTAGAGTAACACAGGTCCAGGGATTTTTTTTTCAAGATCACACAGAACTTCCTGATTTTCCCAACGCCAGCTCCTGTCTAGAATTGATCCTTGGCAATTCCTGCTTGGTCATAAGAATGAATTATTCACCTGGGCATCTGAGTGAGTGTCAGTCACAACATGCCAGAAGTTAATCAGGAATGAGTATCACTGCTCTAAAGATGCCTGAGCCAGTGTTTGCATCCTGTCACTTAAATTGTTCCTTGGGATTGGATAAAACAGTGAATTTCTTAATATGGTCATGTTTAAATGGCCACGTTTAAAGAAATTTTGTGAAATTCAGCTATTTCATTTCACAGAGGGTTGTGACACTTGCTGTTAGGTTTTTGTCCCTTCTCTGACCTGAAAGAAAATTCACTCATTTATTGCCAGAAAGT
This sequence comes from Elanus axillaris, assembly GCA_026212715.1. Taxonomy (NCBI): domain Eukaryota; kingdom Metazoa; phylum Chordata; class Aves; order Accipitriformes; family Accipitridae; genus Elanus; species Elanus axillaris. The sequence continues at coordinate 74,432,518 of JANZLQ010000079.1, read as the reverse complement.
TTTATCTGATTTGCCAGTCCTTTTGTAATTCTCAATAGCTTTCCAAAAGGACAAAAGGTGATTGACTTCTCATCTTCCAATGAAACTCAGTGGCAACCCCCTCTCTGCCTTTCCTTGGAGCCATTCAAAAAAGGCTCCTATATGCAAAAAAAATTCACTAATGTTGGAAATAGAGGTGAAATGAAAATAATGATTTTGTGCAGAATTCTAATTCTGTAACATGACACTGCATTTATCCTGAGCTTTTGTACTGAAGGATCCTAAAGCATGATACAAACACTGCAACTTCAGTCCTCATAGCCTTGAAGCATAAACTATTACAATCGTTCAGCCCATGAGAAACTGAGGCAGACACAGATGGAATTAATCCGGGTTCACAGACATTCAGGAAGGGTCCTGACAATTTTGATAGTCAAAGGCTACAGGGATCATGTGCAGAGCAGTCCTCAGAAGATGAGGGAGAGAGACAGCTACCTAATTACTTACACAGATCATCACTTAAATCACTTATTATAATTGTTACTAGGCCCCCAGAAGTCATAAGAACCACCATCACTGAGAAGATATCATTACTGTGCATAACCAGAGTAAAGACCCTGTCTCACAGAGCTTGTAGTCTAAATTACTGGCTCCTGATGTTGAAATGTACCTCACTGGCTTTAAAATGAAGTCACAGAATCCAAGCTGAAATTTTCTGCCATTATTAACATTGACTCCTCAAGGAAACAGAACTGCCAGCCCCACAAGCAGGAGCGGAGGAGGTGGTGTTGCAAGGCAAGCAGGTTTTGAGAGCAGTGAGAAGTCAGGGAGTAAGGGAAAGGAGGAGGAGAAGACAGTGGCAGGGAGGTCCAACTTAGAAAGAAAAAAGTGGGGAACAACATGTCCAAATGCACAAACAGATGAGGAGTGGGAGGGGAAACAGAGGAGAAGGAGTTGAGCACAATTACATGATCACAAACAATATTTTTGCCACTGAAGAAGTCACCACCACCCTGGTGAGACGCAGCAGCCAGCCAGCCAGACTATTATTGCACAGCAGTCACCAGGTAAAAGGTCTGAGCTGAAGGCATGTGCACAGCCCAGTGATGACTCGATACATAATGCACTGACTTCTTGGCTCATGACCATGTGGCCAGCACTCAGAAGGACAAAAATACCAGCTAATAAAAGACTCTTCAATCTAAGGGAGCAAACTTTGCAAGAAACAAAGATCAGAAGTTAAAATTAGAGAAACAGATTTTTTTTTTTTTAACATAGTGAGTATAACTGGCTATTGAAAAAAAGTGGTGTATCTTCTATTAGTTTCTTCAAAAAGACTAAAGGGCTTTTTTTGAAGATAAATTTCAACTTTAAAAGTCATTGTACTTAATAAAGAGCTAATGGGAAAACTCAGTGCCCTATGCTAGGTAGAGGGTCAGACAAAAGCAGTGATGGAGAACTGTTGGCATTGGTGCTGTGGCTGGCACCGATGAAGACCTGGGCTGACACCAGCAGGTCTGCACTGAATGTTTTAAGTAAACTTGGCAAGATGCTCCTGAAAAATTTGCAGTTGCAATTGAAGGATCTAGAGGTCTTCTGAATTTCTGAATGAATGCATTTACTTTCTGGAAATAGAACTATGGTATTTTGGTCAAGGTTCCTTTAGAAGGGTGTGGGAAGAGCAGCCGGCCTTAATGACAGTCCAACATCTTGTAAACCATATCTCCAAACCCCATTCATTTGCAATTATAGCAGAGACATCCCATCTGAAAGTTTAACTTATATTTATGTGTCTGTTGCATGACTGTCTAGACAGATTCATTTCTAGCTACCACCAGTGTTGTGGAGTAATTCTAGGGTTCACTGTTCCTAAATAAATAAATAAAGAAAGAACACTTACTAGCTTTCGTGGCAGCTAACGCTTCTTGGCTAGGCTTAGCTTTCCATTTCTGTGTGTCATGGATTTGCACTCTGAATAATGTCAAATGCCTCTAAAATATACATCAGAAAACTGCAGATCTGTTAAGATTTCTAATCTTTACTGGTGAGATTCAACTTTTCATCACACACAGAGAAACCAATTCCCATCTCCTCTCCCTCCAGAAATTAGACTGTACAGTAGAAAGGCTCCAAGTCTCTGCTGTTTAATGGCAAATTGGCTTGGGGCACCGGCAGTACTAGTCCTAAAATCATTAAGCGAACTGCCACTAATACATCTTCCACAGTCAAGCTGTAGATAAGTGGATGGTGAGGTTGTCAAAGATGGGATTCAACTTTACCAACAAGTCCTATCCTCATGTTCTTATTTTTTTGAAAATAATATTATTTCCTTCAAGTACGATGTATTTTTTCCATGTGTAAAACAAGGGGCTGTGACGGGAGAAAGCAGAGAATAATTTTCCTCTCTAAAACAATCAACTTCTCTCCCTACTCCCTCTTTAAGACCAAACTCCATTAGGAGTTTGCTTTGATAGGAAGGGGTAAGATTTGTAAAAGCTTCTGGGATGAGCAGGAAGGAGACCTGAAAGGAAGAAAAATAATGTGTGGTTTTGTTGAAGGGAGGGCAGGGTGGCAGAGACATTTGTGGCACCAGCAATATTGATCCTGAGGCAAAGGTACCCCTCAGAATTCCCAGGTTACAAATGAACATGTCTTTCCCCATCCTCACACCCCATTAATCGAAATAAGCTCTCTCCTTGAATCACAGGCTTGCTTCTGCTGCAGATCAGTAAAAAACATTGACAGAGGGTTGGAAAAAAAATCCTTCCATGGGAGGTGACGTGCTCACCTCTCTGCGGCTGCTGTGGGTCACAGTCCGAGTGAGAAAGATGAGCAGATTTTATGAAAGGGTGGTACTTGAAATGATGAGTCTCCATGTCTGTGATGGCATGGTTTAACAGCAATAGCTGTTGGAGGGGTTTCATGCAAATTGTGTGATTGATGTTGTGCAAATCACATGAAATCTCCTGTTCCGAAGAGGTTGTTCCTACAAGATACATAGTGGAATAAAGAGACGTTCATGGAAAGCATTGCTGTAGGTGCCTTTCTGTTTCCCTATGGCAACTAAGCTAGGTTTTCTGCTTACTAAAGAGGCCAAGATGATCATGTTCTGATCATTTGCTATAGATGCCTAACATAAACTCTATGGCTTACGCAACACCTGAGTTCAAAGGAGCATTGAATAGTTGAATCTTTGAACGTTGGTCTGCCAGATTCATGCTGCCTCTGCAGCTGACAGAAGATAGTAGGTTATCTCTAACCATCTGAAAGTTATATACCTCATAATACCTATATTTCTAAGATAACATCAGTTTTAGGATGGAATGAGTGTCCTTCATGGAGGTCCAGATCACTCTTTATTGATTAAAGTATTGGCTTAAATGACTAGCTTAGAGGCTAGGCTTAAAATCTGGCTAGCTTAGATGAGACACTCTTCCCTGTCTTCTCTGAATCTTGTAAGAGGAAAAAAACAACCCCCTCTGTTTCCCACCAGGGAGGTTCATAGCAAAAGTAATCAGTGATTTTATGCAAAAAACTAATCGTACCTATGGCATTTTGTTACTCAGTGAGGAAATTTTATAGCCAAACATATGGGTGAAATTGCCACTCTGCATGAGTCACAGGCATAGCAGATAAATATCTGAGACTGTCAACAGAGTGGTCATTTCATGTCCTTACAAATATTAACTCCCACTGTAGTTCAAGTCATTGCCTGTATAGAAACACTGTTTATTAGCAGGAAGCATGTGGAAAGTCTGAGTCATTGTACAGCCTCCCAACATAGGTAGGGTCCATGAGGGATAGCAGAGTTATAAAAGATGATCCACCTCCAGCACAAGGCATTTTTTATATCATGCATTGCATATCACAGGTTCTCAGCACCATCCAGAAGTCTCTGATGATGTTTTCTGACTTGTTTGAAAGGGTTTCTTATTTACTGCAGCAAAAAGTTTTTCAACCTTCTCTAAACTATAATACTTTCTGAACTAAACTACTCCAAAGAGGTAACCAGCTTTTCAGGAATATGACATTAAACTGTCAAGTGGCTTCTTGCATAATCTTTTCTTATAAGCCTTTGGGATATTTAGTATTTACTCCACATGTTTTTATTCTGTTGTATTTTATTGTTAACTATTGGACTTGGTGATCTTAAGGGTCATTCTCAACTTAAATGATTCTGTGATTCTATGATTTCATTTTAATACTGTCCTTATGCTTAATTGCAAAAGGATGTTAGAGTACAGATTCTTCCCTTCCTTCTTTAGTCAACTCTACCTTTGTCAGGGAAACAAGTGACTCTTCTTTTACAAGAAGATAAAATTATGATGGATGAAATATAAGGTATAATCTAATTAGTGTCATGACAGCAGCATAGATTTCAATTAGAAAAAAACATTTCCATTGTGATAAAGTTCTGGCTGTAAATTTCAGAAATCATACATTTTGTAGCCTTATATGTCTTTGCTCATGGACTGTCTGTCACTGAGAACCTGAGTGTGACTGTAGAAATGACAGGTCTCTCTTCATAGAAAAGCAAAGGGAGGAAAAAACTTGTCCTGTAAATGGGATACCAATTTTAGCAATCAAGTTAAAGGGTAAATGATACCTTGCTTCCCAAGCATGTGACTGTTAAGTCAAGGTGGTTAGTTTGACATGGCAAAGAACAAAGCATGATTCTATAGGTCTGTCCTATGTACACTGCACCCATGCCACCCTAACTAGATTAAAGCATTTTCTCTCATAATCCAAAAAGGAGGAAGAGACTAGAGATTAACAAATTTTGAAGGGACCAAATAGTGTAACATCTGAAGTTTTTTAGATCATTGCTTAAAATGTAACAAAGCAGTGGGTATGGGTTTGTGCTGAAGGTTATCAGTATCATGTAGTATACTTTTCGGCAAGGTCCTTATTATTACCTGGTTTTATCTGTCTGAGAAATAAAAAGGGGAATGAGCTTTTCTGATGGCAATGTGGCGTTCTATGCATAATCCAAAATCCAAAGAGATTCGTGTAAGAGTGGACTAAGCTGCAGTGAACCAGAGATATGTTCAGTGAAGTCTTAAAAAACTTTTGCAAGTGTTTATGTGCACTTACATGTGCATTTTGGGACAAGATAGTCCCAGTGGGTAACTACAGTGTCAGCTGATTATGGAAAATTAGTTGTAGTCAAAGATGGCTGACCTGACTGGCAAGAAAAAAACCCAAAATGTTTTCACGCTGTTAGTATTTCCCTTTCTCGTACATACTAAAGTGCATTTACAAACAGGACAACAGCTTAAATTTCTTCAGGCAGCAGCCAAGTCTGTAGCTATTGGGATGGGCCAGTGCATTTCACAAAGTTACTCAACAGCATTATTCCCCTTGTCTCCATGTACCTTTCTCAAATTCTTTCACTGTAAAAAAAAAAAAAAAAAAAAAAAAAAAGTACATTTGTGATGTTTCAGTCCTGTTTCATCATGTACAATAGCAATTATTTATAGTTTTGTCACTTTCAGGTGGCAGACAGGGAACTGATACTCTGGGTAGCTACTGAGAGAGGACCTGGAAGGACTGTACCCCCTTTTTGTCACACCATTGCCACTGTACAAGCACACCATGCAGCCCTGGCATTGCTAGGAATAAGTGTTGCTAGTACCTCTTATTAGTGTTTATTATCATAACTGCTCATTGTATTGCCCATTATGTTAATGAATTAGAACAACAGACCTAAATGTTTGTTGTTGTATAAAGCTCATTAGTCTCTGAGAGGAACTCAATGCAACATGAAGGTTGAGGAGCTGGGTTGCAGGAATATTACCAATTAAGTCCTATATGAACATGCAATTAGGTAGGATGACATGCTTGATTTACATTGCTTTATGGCTAAGCTGGATAAACAGCGTATCGCTGAAGACTAGCAACCTGCTCCCCCTTTGCTCATCCCCACCCTGCTGGAACCTATTCTAATGTTCCCAGTGGGAGCGCAGCGCACAAGAACGGCTGGGCAAGGTTATTGGTGCCATCCGGAAATGTATTTAACTCTCCACCGAGCAAAAAGGATGGGGGCAGTGTGTGTTCGTTTTATGACACTTGTTAGTTTAATTGCTCATCCCTTTCTCACTGATTTTTGGTCTTCATGGGGCATCTTTCTTCAGTGCCTTATACAAGTCTGCAGTGATGGTCAGTTTACAAAAGGCTTTACATTGCATCATGCTTCTTCAAATAGAGAATTGGACTTAATTTAGATTTCTGCCTCAGTCTTTTTCTTCTCTGAGAACACATGCAATTATTTCACTCTATTATGCTGCACATCAGACAGCATACACCATTGTACATCAGCATGCACCATTGGTTGTGATTCTTGTCTAGCATCACTCTTACTTAATACTTTTTTTTTCATAAATATGTGTTTACATCATTACATATATTTATCACAACTGAGGAGAGATGCAACTGAAAGGCACTTTCAGAAGTTGTCACCTCCAGCTTCTCAGCCATAAATTGTTACCTCCCAATGAGACCTGGTAACTGATCATATGAGCACTCCTAATTGTTTCAGAGCAAGGTGAAACTTCAATAATGGATTAAACTATAGAATCAGCAACCGTTAAATAGTGACATGTTGATTTTTTTCCTTTTTTTTTCAGTGTAAGGCATTTTATTTCCAAAATTAGAGGTTATGTGTACAAGTAGAAACCCAACGGGAGCCAGGAGACTGCCACTGAAAGACACACGCAGCTGATCAGCAGTATCTTGCTTCTGTGTGAGGCACCTGTCTCTCACAAATGTGTCTTTCAAAAAGCCATGTCTCCCCACTCTTCTGGCTTACTCTGTGCCATCTTTGGCACCTGCACAATCAGTTGTTGACCTCTGTTTTCAATGACGCTGGCTTGGCACTGAAATAAAGCAAGAGAGATGGGGAGGTACGACTGAGAGACAGTTTAAGATGCTGTCTTTTACTGCCTAAAATGCTGCACACAGAAAGCCTAAATAGTGCAGCTATACAGAGGGCTTGATTTTGCATCACTTTTTTATAGCTGATCTAAGCAAATAAGGTGTTTCTATATACTAGGAGGTTTGTTGTGTGGATATCCAGTACCTCAGAAATCTAGTTTGCTCTTGGCTTTGTATTGACCGGAACAATATAAACATGTTATGAGGCAGCTTTGGGTGCGGGACTAGGTGACTACACCCTTTTTGCCCCTAACTGTTTCTGTGTACACAGTGGTAATGCACCATTTGCTACTTCAGCTGCATGTTGGGGTTTTCCATCCTTTTTGTTAAAATTGGGAGAGAGGAGTCAAAGTCCTGTCCTGTTCTAAATCACTGATGAATATCAGAGCTCTCTCATAGTCTTTCCCCCTACTTAGCACAGAGAAATGTGCAGCTTCCCCCACTGAATTTTTTTAAAGTGCAAAGTTTTGACATTTCTGCTGAAAAAAAATACTTAAAATAACAAAAACAGACTTGGATTCATAAATGGAGAAAAGAGTCTGCTTTAGAAACAAAGGTAGCAACCAGCTTGGAAATAGAGTGAATACTTAAAAAGAAACCCGAGAGGCACAATATGTCAGTCTTAAATGTAAGGGAGAAGTGAGTTTTAGGGGGAGATCAGAAGTATGTTTCATTATTGGGAAAAAAAAATAACCAAACCACACAGCAAAAACCAAGACTAACACCTTAAATGTAGGAGCAGGGGGACACCTGCATTTGGAGTACAGGGGAAAGAATTGAACAGAAGCAGAGAGTGACAGGTAGCCCTGATGTGATGGTGTGTTCGGAAAGTCCCTTCCAGGATCTTTTATGGTTCTATCCTGGAGGCAGGGAACGAGGGCCTCACAGGAGGTGGCTGTACAAACTTCACCTAAGTTTGACATGAAGAGTGTTGCTGGGGGGATTTCTAAAGAATATTTTTTTACTGTCCCACCTTTTGCTTTCCCAAATATCCTACCTGAGCATGTCCTTGTTGATGAATGGTTTGGGATCATCAGGTTTGGAGGTTCTTATCTTGCTCTCAACAGGCTGGATTTCTCTAGCCAGTCTCATTCAGGACATCTCAGCCCCATCCTGAAGGACCTATCTTTAAGATTATGATTATTTAGTTGTCTTCTCTCCTACAGTTCTCATGCAGCTGTAACAAGAGTGCAAAGTGATGTGAATTGTTAGGAGTAGAGGTGACTCAAGGGCTTTCCATTAGAAATTTCTTGCCCACTTTACTCCAGGCAGGTCACCTCAACATTCCTCTAGGCTTTGTTGGTCACTTTAAGCTGGATTCAGACACATAATGCATGATTTTAAGCTTCCTAACAAGTGTGAGATATTCCAAGATTCCCTGCACTTTCCTCCATTTTACAAAGAACTTTTCTAATGCCAAAAGACTGAAATGGAGACACTGTTCTCTGATACTTCATGCAAAGGTGGTGACGAAAGGTCAGAAGAAGGGTTATTAGTGGGAATGAAGAAGAACTTCTTTTTTATTTTATTTTATTTTATTTTATTTTATTTTATTTTATTTTATTTATTTTATTTTATTTTATTTTCCATCTCCACTGAGGCTTTGCTAGAAGGATTGTTCCAATCTGACTCTGTAGATGCTAGATCAACTGTCCTATTCCATCTGCCTGCACTGTTTTCCCTTGATTGAATGGACTGAAGGTGAGAAACCTCTAATGTGGGCTGATGAAAGTGGAGCTGGCACTCCACAGCAATGGGATAAAGCTGGCAGGTCTGATTTTTCAAACTTGTCTGAGAACATTGCTCCACTTTGTCTCATTTTTAACCTTCAGTTTCAAAGACGGGGAAAAGGCAAAAAGGAAGGGGAAAGATTCTTAAGGGCTAGTTCTACAACAGCAGTCTTCACAAGCATAAACTCTGTGGAGGTCATTTACTGTTAGGCAAGTATAAAAATCAAAATTTGTCTTATGCATTGTTGCATGCAGATAAAGAAAGAGGATATCTTAAAAAAAAAAGTGTTTTCCCCCATCCCTGGTGCTTCTGAAAGACACCACACTGTGGCTCTGTAAAGGGAGGGATATTTACCTGTTCCAGCTCATCTGGGTTTGGGATCAGTGTATTTGTTGTGCATCTTTCATTTCAGACATCATTCATGGGAGCTTGCTGTGAAATGCTTTGAACCTCGCTTTTGTCAGCTCTAATTTTTTGTCATCTTTTCTTTGAGGTTGTCAGTTGCTTGATGCTTTTGCAAAGTTTAGGTCTTACTTTTCTGTCATACTAACGATCCTAAACCAATAGATGATCCACAGGGACCTCCCTGTTGAGGGAGCAGTCCCCAGTTTTCTAGCACAAGAACTCTAAGGAAGGTATAAGTAAGACAGATTTGGACTGGAGTCAAGCTATTTGCAAAGTGTGGTTAATTATTGTGGGGGAGGAGGAGGAAGGTAATCATTGCTGTGTGCTTCCTAGTGAATTTGATGTGAAAGAGGAGTGAATGAACAAGAGTGTCAAGAGAGTCCTGAATATTAAAACCAATGCTGCAGCCTTTGAACTCTAGGATTTCCTATCTCCTGGAGATCAGGATCATTTGAGCTAAGGGTGGATCCCAAATGGACATGTGGCTTAGACTCAACCCACCTAGCTTTAGACAATTACCCGAGAAACTTATACTGGTTGTCTAATAACCATAGTCTGTTAAAGGTGGAAGGGGATAATTTCCAGAGGGAATACAACCACTTAATATTTGAATTGCTTATTTTTTTCTCCACTGACTACAGTGAGAGCTTAGGATGGCTGAATTCCAAGCTTTAGCATCTTAGTTAAATACCTGAAGTTACATGGAAGGATCTGGGCCACTGTGTCCAATTAAATCACTCTTGAACCTAGATGGATTTTACCCTATTTGTAATTCAGAACCAAGACTATTTCCAAATCACAAATCTGTATGAACTGCATGGCAAAGCACAGGGTGTTATTTCTGCGCTGATGTCAACAGCAGGATCTTCTGTGATATCTACCACTGAGGTGAGAATACCTTTTAGTCATGGGACAAATACACTGGTAGTGAAGTAGAACAGCTTAGAAAGGAAAGGTCGTCTTCTTCAAAACCAAACTAACGGTGAACAAACTCACTGCCCTAATGCATACCGATTAAAACGAAATCAGGATGGGTAATTAACTCCTCTCTCAAGTGTTTGTACAATTCACTTTCCCTCTGCTACATTTCCTGAGCACTCCTGGTGCTAAGCTCTGAAGATGTTGAATAATGACTTAGACCACTGAGTTAAAAGTTTATTTTCTTAGAAGATCTGTTCTCCCATTCAACCCATTTCACACACTGCCCTGCACCAAGCAGCACAATAAAATGAACTATAACCATAAATCCATGGGTGTTTTGAGGTACCCCATTCACAGTTTCTCAGACTAACAATATGAGTCAGCCTGCAGCACCAGGGGAGATGTTAAATTTATGTTGTTAAATTTTCAGTCTTACCTCTATGGCTTCTCTGAATCCCCCATTCTCTATATAATACAGCCTGCTAATCTGTTTTCTGTTTACTTTTCAAACACGGGTCTTCTGCCTCCTACACCATTCAGCATCCTGCCCACCTCCCCTCCCCCTCTGACTTTCCCAAAGCAAACAGCACATTCAGATCGAACCAGATTGACAGGTGTGTGACAGATGGATGGACAGAAAACTGGATCGGTCCAAACTCCTTGGCACTTGAAAAATTGACAACACAACCAAAGCAGCGTAACAGGGAGAGATAGATTGGCAAATGGAATAAATGGTCCCCAGAAAGTTTGCGATTAATCTTTGCCCTGTCAAGTAATGGCCTGATAATGCAGGAATTTAATGGGAACGACTTCTGCTAGTTCAGAGGCATCCATTAGTGTGGAGTAAAGCAGGAGACAGTAATAGGCATTGTTCCTTTTCTTAGCCTTTGCAAATGAGAGGAGACTATTAAAGTTGTACCATCGGCACCCCAGCTCCATTCTCCCAAATGACAAGTTCACACCTTTCTACTCTTCTGTTCATAATGAATAACACTCATGATTTTGCAACTCCCCTCCTAGAAATAGGAAGTTTTGTTTGATCTGTTGCACACTTCTCTCCAACGTGAACTCCAAGCTACCTAATGAAGTTGGCACGGGAAGAGAGAGATTGTGTTAACTAAAAGGCTTACACTTTTCAGAAAGTGATATGCTCTCACGCCTGCCTTGAAAAAAATAGGTTTTCTTGTCTTTGTGCATCAGTTAGTTCTGCCTCAGTTTCCCTATGTATAGTAAGGCTGTTCTGCAGTGATAGGGCACAGCAGAGAATTCTGCTAGGCAAGTCCTGAAGAGACATTTCGGGGAAGGGCAAATGCTGGTGTTATCTCAGGTCTAAATTGCAATTTGCAGGCTATGGGTGCTGGTTTGTAGCATGCTAGATTAAGAACAGGTCTGATTTGAGTGAGATCACAGGTCCATCTATCCTAGTATTATGCTTTTAAAAACAGTCATAGGTGGCTGGGGACATAGTATAAGAATAGGCAATGATTTTCCCCCCAAAATTAATGTTGAAAGGACTTCCTGCTCTGAAGTCATTGTGTTCTGTAGGTACTGATAGACCTCTGAATTTGTTTAGTCTGTCTTTCTGAAGTTTGTTTCTGTTGTTCATTGCCTCAGCATCTCCTGCAACAAGTGGTTTAATTCTGTACCACTTGAGGGGAGAAAAAAAAAAAGCAGCCCTTACTTTCAACATGCTTGTCTGCTTACTTCATTAGCTTCAAGTATTCAGAGCAGGTGGTGGCACTTTTGTCTTCAGCCTTCCAATTCCAGCCAGGGGCTCATTGCAGAAGGTGTCAAGAGGGGAGGAAAGGGAGCTGTTGGGCAACGAAGCCCAAGGAAAGAGCAGGCAGATGTGTTGCATCGGTGGGGTGGTGTTTACTCTCCAAGCAGCCTGGTAGAGACTGAGATACCCCAGGCCTAACTGACATGAGTAACTGAGTCACCTTCAAGTTGGCAAGGAGGGGACTAGCTGGGGAGTGGAGAGGGGAGCCCAAGTGCTCAGTCACATCAGTGCAGATGCAGCACTGGGGGAGGGAGGATGCAGGGGGGCGGAAGCAGCTCATTATGACTGATAAATAGAGGGCTTCTGTTGTCAGCAATGTCATTGTGTTCACCTTTTTTTACAGTCCCCTCTTTCCAGCTGTGTAATTAATTAATGGATTGGAAGTGCTTAGTTTCCAGTGATCTACAGGTTGACCTTGCACCTTCCCCTGCCTGTCTGGGATTATTGTCAATGGGTCCAGCTTTCACCAAATGCATCTCCCTCTCTAACCATCTCTGCATTGGCGCCCGTGATAGCAATAGCGGATCCTGTACTTTTCTCCACATGCTTGTTTTCATAGTGCTAAGTAAAATCAAGCACCACCCTCCTTTTTTTGCTAGCATTTTTATGCTGACTTAGTGCTAGGATAAATGTTGGCACAGGGTGCAGGTCCCCATAAATGTGGGCCCAGTACGGGCCAAAGGATAGAATTAAGATCACAGCCATTTTATCTCCTGGAAATAAGGATGATCATATCATCAGATTTCAGACTATTCAAAATTATGCATGCAATCCAAACTACCTGTTCTGGTTCTGCAGACAGTGATGAGAAGGGTTTCTCCACTCTTACACCTGCTACAGGTAACTGTCTCTGAATGGGATAAATCTCTTCTAGGAGAGACGTCTCTCATTATTTAAGGTAGAAGGACTGTGGACAACTAGGTTAAAGTAGCTATTTCATGTTCAAGGTAGCTAAAATTAGGTAAGACATGTTTCATCCTCATTATCTCTGCCTTGCACTTATAAATGAGACGTATAGATCCATTTCTTCACTTCTCATTTATATCTTTATGCATATGTGTAAAGTAAAGGCAGATAATGTTGCGGCAGTTTACCAGAAAATGACAGTTGGTAATGGGGACTGAAGAACCTGTACCAACAGGGACTTTGTGGCTTGAGCCCGTAACAGAACTATTTCTTTTTGCAGTGTGTGAATAAAATATCATTAGCTTTACAATCAACATCATGAGTGAAAGTCTGGGTAAGTACACTTGGTGACCTGGCTGGTAAATCTGCCTGACAATTTTGCAGAACGGACTTAGGCATTGATCAAGTTGGCTGGAAATGATCCTTTCACCTCAGGGTTGCTGGACTCCATTTGACTTAGGGCAGTCATGAGCAAAAGTGGCTGTTATCAAATGATAAGAGCAAGTTGAAGGTCTCAACCTAGTCTCTAGAGAAAGAAGTCCAGGGTATGGAGATCTCAATCAATTTGAGTTATACTAGGGATGGCTGACTAGGTTCACATCGCAAAAACCACTCTACTCTTGGTTTAGGACTGAAGATATAAGAATACAATTATTTTGTCTCTCAGTCTGACATAAGATCAGAAAGGAAAATTCTGAAAGACCATTAAAGAATCTGCCAGTCTCTTGCTTCAATGGTTTAGTTTCCCTGTAAAAACAAATGTTTTTTCAACTAAACATTCCCCAACCCTGCTGGTCTAAAGCATTCAGTTGCCTTAATAAAGTATAGTACCTAATTCAAGACTATTCCCCAGCCTCACCTTCCACAAGAGGAAATACACCATGTATAGGAGCAGGATTTATCTAAGCAAGTTGCAGGAATGTGCCCATAATTACAGGGTCAGCCACTTTATTACTCTAGTGTTCAGCTCTCATGATTACTTACAGGTTTTGTCTCATACTTATTCACCTAAGCAAAAGCCCAGCTTTTTTTAAGAGGAGCTTTACTGGCTCAGACCAAAAATCCATCTCGTCCAGCAGCTTCATCTCCAACTCTGGCTGTAAATAGATGCTCAAATAAAGGTGTAAGAGGAAGGAAAAAAACATTTTGCTAGGTCCTGTCAGCACTCTTTCAGCAAATTCAGGCTCAGGCATTTTCTGAGGCAAGCTCTGTACAATTAGCATTGGGTAGACTTTTGTTTCTTGAATTCTGTAATAGCTTTAGGACTGACACAGATCTTTTGTACCTGTATCTAGAAGCAAGGTGTTTCATAAGTTAAGTACTGTGAGAAAAATCAACTCACTTTCTGTATTTTGAACCGTCTACATGCTAATTTCACATGATAGTCCCTGTTTCCTATGCTGGAAGGACATCAGTCTGTCATTCACCGATCATCTGCTCCCTATCATTCAGTTTCTTCATGCTACCGAGAGTTTTATAGACCTCTATTACCTCCTGCTTCAGCTATGTCTCTTCCTGGCTGAAGAGGGGATCATTCTGCTATAACCAAATTTTAAAGAGAAAGCTAATTTTTTAAGGAAGGTCTCTCTCCTCTCTCCTCTCTTCTCTTTCTTCTCTCCTCTCCTCTTTTCTTGGAGAGATGGCTTTTTTTTCCTTCCTTCCTTCCTCCCTCCCTCCCTCCTGCCCCTGACGCCCCTCACCACCTGATCTGTGATCTACAGGGAAAACTGACCTGGGAGGCAACCATGCCATAGAAAACACAAATCAGTCCACAAGAGAAAACAATCAGACTCCAAAGCCAGTTTCTGAGACCAATTTCATGATAGCACTGCCTTCTTTGCAGCCTGCAATTATGGTGCAATTATGGGATTTGGGGGGAAAGCATCTGGCAGTGGTTTCTCTCATACCCACTCCATTCTATCTCCCTGCCTGTTCTCTGCATCTGAGTTAGATGCTGTTTGTATTTCTCCTCTTCAAATGCGCATCAGCATTTCAAATGAAACTTTGGACCACCGCCGTGGCAGCCTTTTAAAAGGATAGAGCACGAGATTCCTCTGTCTCCTCTCCTCCATTGGAGAGCAAAGGCAAACCAGAAGAGGGATATTAATGTGCAAATTAGCGCAACCTGACTGGCTCCAGATTGCTACTTAGAATTTGCATATTAATAAATGTTTTTGTGACAGCATTTAGCAGATCAAGAAGGGCAGAGATTAAAAAAAGTCAACAAGATTTTTTAAGCTTTTCCCTTATATTTCCTTCTCTTCACACTTCCAGCCTCCTGTATATATCTCCTTATACCATATCCATATGTGCTTAGGTTGCATATCTATAGGTCAATGCATGTAAATCTGCCCAGCTCTTGGCAGATGTGAGATTTGCAGAACTGCCCTGTGTGAAGATAGACAAACCGTTCTGTGCTCGTAGGAGTACAGACAACTTTGCTTGTGTGTATATTTGAATGAGCATGTTTTATACACACACACATACACACAGTTAGAAAGATAGATGGATGTAGGAACTGGACACTCTCCCTCCCCCACCCCCCTTTCAAATCTTTTTCCAACAGGCGCTTTTATCCCATTCAGCTGAATAAATTGGGACTCTTGAAACTGTGATCTTGACAGATGTGAGCTTTTTTTCTGAGCTGCATTGGAAAAAGATAGATAGTGAAAACCTCCAGGGCATTTGGGCTTAGTGGAGCCAGTGAAAAGGGTTATTTCCAAGCGTGCTGAATAATGCATCCCTCTGAATTCCTTAGTTCTCTCTTTCTGTCCTCCTTTCTGTCTTTCTCTCTCTCTTCCTTTAAATGCTTTGAGGATGAAATGCTGAATGCCCTCCCAGAGTTCTTCCACCACCACAGGAAAGTTGCGATCAAAATCTTCCCAAGCAACGGGCTTTCAAAGTGTCTCAGGCAAGTAGTCTGGTGGTCAGAAGAAAAGGGGGGAGAACAGGAACAGATACCTAAACAGAGCAACTTATACATAACTGGTGCATTAAAACTATATTCCCCATCTCAGTTAATTACTTGTCACATAAGTCTTAAGCAGAGAAACTGGCTGATAGCCAGACTATTTTATTTCAGAAATCTCTGTGTCAAGAACATATGTTCAAAGAAACTCTCACCCCTATTAGATTTGTCTTCCTGGCTTACTTTTGTTTATCTGTGATTGAAAAAACAACTGCAAAATGAGAAGCAACTTGAAATTATCTCATTTTCAACTCTTTCCTTTGTTCTCCTCAATTTCCTTTATACATTCCCAGTTGGAGCTTGAATTTTGTGTTGGATGGTCAAAGCAGAATTACAGTTTGGAGTAAGGAGGAACTCGCTTTCAGTCTGAGTGAAATAAAAATGTAAAATTTTTGTGTGAAACAAAGAAAAATATAAAACCTTTCGGAGAAGCCTGAAATGCTTTGTTCTTGCCTTGCTTCATATGGGGCAGATGATGGAAAGTTATGTAATTATTGCTTTTCTTCCTAAATGCCCCCATTTTTACCCCCTATTTAAAAGGTTGTGTTTTTTTTTAACAGAGGCATTTTGAAAAGAAAAGCCCAGTTTCCAAACACAAAAGTTTTTTTTGTTGATTTTTTTTTCCTTTGGCATTTCCACCGTGAAACACTTTTTCTTTGACTGTGTTGAAATGCACTGTTTTGACATTTTTCTGTGTGGATGTCGGTCTAAGTGTCTTGCCTGAAACCACAGAGGGAATTAAAACCACATCTCTTGAGCCTTCAGTTAGCCCTTAACCACTGAACCATCTTTCCTCCTAATAACCTTTAGGAGTTTTTGAGCAAAAGTGAACCCATGGATGACAACATGGAGAGGGACACATCCTTTTATCAGAGGCTCATGAGTAGGAGGACCTCAAGTGAGTTGTAGAGGAGAGAGGGGCTGGAATACCTCTGTGCTGGAGTTGGCATCATCTGTCTTTTTGCTATGCCTCAACTAAAAAAACAAAGATTTGAGAGAAGCACAACAGTGGCACACACACCCTTGGGCCACACATCAGTGAGTTTGCTGGTGAGAGCAAAGCTGCCGTGTCTATGCAATGTTTTTGTCAGGATTATCTGACTCCCAGTCAAGGTGCAAACAAACCTGAGGTCTTCTGTCAATAGCAGAGTGTGAGCTGAGAATCTCAATGTCTTCTGAAAGAAAGTTTGGGAGCTCTTCCAGAAAAAAAGGGGGGAAAGGAAGATGAGTTTCTACACCTACGGTTAGAAAGTTGCTTGGACAGTCATAATGAAGTGAGGACAATGTGAGAGTATCTCCTGGTGCGTATTTTCTAGTGATATATTTGGCTTGGTTTTTAACATCTCAAGTAGCCTTCACTGCTTCACTCAGGAGCTGACTGCATCATCTCATTGCCATGAGCCTTCCCCCAGGTATTCAGCCTGCATTTTTCCCTTTTTTAACGTCATCCTATTACTCCTTGCAGTAATCCATTATTGGTGTAAATTATGTCAGAACACCCTGGTTCTAGGTCTCTTTCTGAGTGATGTTTGTGGCTGGGGCACTCTACCATCTCAGTACACCTCTCCTCCAGTCCAAAAATCCCTCTCCACCTATCTGCAATATGGTTACATGTTGTTTCCACTTCCCCAGCTCCCCACATGTCCGTACTAAGCCTGTGACAGAACTGCTGGTTCCAGTGTCCTAATGCCAACCCTGAATTCCCTGATCCTGAAGTCCATTTATTTGACCCAAACAGAATTTCCTTATCAACCTTGCCACCTTTGCCCTTCCTTATTCCCTGTTTCTTGCTTCACCCCAGTTTCTACCTCCCTTTCTACTTTTCCTGAGTATCCTGGAGTATTTTGATCCTGCTGCCCTTCATCAGCTCATCTTCTACAGCAACCCACAAAAAACATTTACCATAAAATCTTCAGAGCAAAGTCTTTGCTTTTGACACAGGCTTCTCCCTCGGGTGGGGGAGGTAGAAGAGAGAGGGCACAAAACATTTTTGACAGACATCAGTTATGTCACTTTATTTATGGTTGGAAGGCAGCTAAATGCTGGTGACAAAAATAACTTTTCTTTGTGCAGCTGAAGGAATGGAGCCCAGCTTCCAGTGTTACCCAGTCTCCCCTCTTTTTCCCATCACATCCTTTTTGTGGATTCTCCAATGTCTAATATAAAAAGTTGAACATACTTCAGCTTTTTCTCAAAAGAGGTTTACAAAGCTTTCTTTCACTCAGCTGTCTAGTCTCATAAATGTCTATGGAAAGTAATGTCTTCTTTTGTCTTGAAGAATTTTCTTTCTCTCACTCTGTCAAATTTGGTTAAAATTGCCCAGTTACTGTAAGAAATATTGACAGAGAAAGAATGGGACAAGACAATAGGTAATAAACATAGCACGGCCCTGTTTCCTTAGGAGAACTGGGTAGAACAGGTTGTTCAGGGTTCAACCTGGTCTTGTGGCGGGCTTGATCACTGCCTCTGCTGATCCCTTGTGTGGAGGGCAGGTGGCAGAGGTTGTCCTTGGAAGTGATTGTGTGTCCTGAACAAGTTCATTCTGTCTGGATGTGCTGAAGGCAACAGCACAAAGTATTGTGTAGTCTTTCTCTTCAGGTCCTTTTTTAAAGCCGTAACATTTCAGTTGTCCTGCCTAGAGTAAGGTCTCGCTAAGGAACAGAAACTCACTGCACTCATTCTATTCCTTTGCTATCATATAGTGTATGTATATAGCAGGAGGGAGACCAGTAAGGGCCATCTATAAAAGGAACAGCTGCATAATCTTTACATTCCCCCTTTTCCAACTGCACTTTCACCTCTTTTTGTCTCCTTCCATCCCCACTCAGTCAGCCTCTCTTTCTCGCCTCTCTCTGGTGTTCGTCAATAAATATTCAATTAATGTTTTCCTATGATAAAGATCTATGGGTGTCAGATAAGAACATCTTCACAGGATGAATGGTGCTGCTAAGTCTTGCGGCTAATTCTATGCAGATGCAGAAAGTCTGCTGGAAGTGACTTTACAAAATGGAGTGCTTGAGCATCCCTGTTTTATTTTTTAATGCAGATGAGAATTTAAAAGCCTGTGTTTTCTACAATTAATTTTATGTACTATTCTTTTCAATTATTTATGTTCCCTGAATGATAAATGGGCGGGTGGAGAGGGAAAGGAGAATAAAGGTAGTGGGAATCTGAAGAAAGAATCCTTTTTCCTCATTAGTTATTTATTTATTTTAGACTGGAACATGAGCTCAGGTGATAATTAAGAGAATGTGGGCCCTAGATCAACTGGTGGTAGGAGATCAGTTTATCACCTAGGCTCTGAGGAAAAAGACAATAACAGAGGATGGAGGTTTAGCCCTAATTCTGCTACAGTTTTATTTAATGCACTTTGGCAAACCTCTTAACTGCCCCACTTGCAAACAGCAGGATGTAGCTGGTTTTTGCAAAATAGCGATGGATAGCATAAGTAAGCATGAATTCTGCAGCTGATGTAAAAGCAAAACTTTATTGGATTCAACTAAACTTTTCTCACGTGTATCAATGTTCATCCAGGCCCAGGTGAAAGCTGCATTCATTAGAGTCATGTTTGTGCAAAGCCAGAAAAGTATTTTTTAGGGTTGGAGACAGGAGAGAAGTGTTATATTTTATGCCTTCATGCAACTTCTTGGGGTAGCACTTAAGCAGAAATACAAATGTGGTAAGGAGAACAGCCTTCCTCAATAAAGCAAAGCCTGCTGGAATCAGTGGGTGTTTGAAACCTCTGGAGAGAGAGCCTGACCCTCTCTGGTTTCCAGTCCATTTCAGTCCAGGGTTTTGGAGAAGCAACAGGATGGCATTCGGGGCCTTTGAGAAATTGATTCTAAAGATGTAAGGGGATTATTTTAGAGCAAAAGGGAGGAGACCCCATTAAAATAGCACCAAAATGGAAAGGAAGCTGAACAAATGGAGATGTGTTAGGCTGAGCGTTGTTTGAAGTGAGACATTTTCCTTGAGATATTGATTGGGTTTTATACCGTACTTAACCTGAATCAGATCCTTAAAAACAAACAAAGTCAACCCCTTGGAAAAAAAAAAAAAAAAGGGAAGAAAAAAAAAACAAATAAAAAATATATAAAGGGTTATTTTAGGACTGAGAATAACAGCCAGGATTTTCCTTCCGCACATTCTGCTTCCCCAAAATAGTAGTGCTTGCTTGTAAGAGAGACATCTTGGCAGTAATGGATATTATTTTCTTTCAAGTTCATTTATAAGGTTAAAATCAGAAGGTTTGTGAGTTTTGGATGTGGTTTTTTTCTACTTTCTAAATTTGTTTTAGCACAGAAGAGATGTGTTGGAAAGAAAACAATGGAGGTAAAAATTATGTGTTGGAAAAGTTTAGGGATGGAGCCACTTGAAAAATTGCCAACTTTCAGAGACAAGTTCATACCCATTTTAGAAATTTCAAACACTTGCATAAACATAATTTTATTCACAGTCATCTCATTGTGCTTTCATGGTCCTTCAAGGAAGCAGGGCAGGAGAGTGAGAAAGCAGTGGATCAGAGACCTTCTCCCAGTTTGAGAAAAAGAAGGTATTCAGTTTGGTCAATATAGAGATTAGAGTTTATGAAACTCACAATTAGAAAAATCAGTTATCAACTAAACACCATAATGTAAATATAAACTGGTTAGTCCTTTCCAGGGTGTAGTCACAAAAGCTGTTTCTACAGGGACAACTGAAATAATCCCTTCCACTCCTCAAGAGGTGCAAGGCCTCAACCATGACCTTCAGAGCTGACTGAACTTTGATATACCAGACCTGTTCTCAGGAAAAAAAAGACAGGAGAGACTAACAGAAAAAAAAAACAAAAAACCGATCCATCAGACTTAGAGCATAAATGTTTGTCTTTGTCATAGAAGCTGTTAGATTAGTTCAGCTTCCATAATCTATTTAATTATTGTCTTTAATAGGACAGCCATTAAGCTAACTAGTTACTTTCTGTAAACATGATGAGAAGGATCTTCATTGTTTGCACCAGCCTGCCACCTTCTGAACCAAAATCATGTACCCATCTCAATGATATTCCTCTCTTTGCAGAAGAGATGCTGTTATGAGGTGGAGGATGGGAATGACTCCACCACTATTATCTATTCCACTACTGTGCTCCATTATCAGTTGGAGGCAACAGCTGGAAAGAAACCCGTGTCTTTGCCTCAGTTTTCCCTCTTTTTTAGCCTACTGGCACCATTGCCAGTGCAACTTGTAAATTCTATGTTGGGGAACACTCGGAAGGTTGGGATCAAGCTAAAGCTGTAGGTTCATTTTTAAAATGGCAAACCAGATGAGTTAATGAAGTGCTGTTTCCCTGCTTGTCTCTGTGGCTGAAGAGGGACCTATTCCACTGAACCACACAAAATGCTCATGCTGTTTGGAGGTGCTGTCACTTTCTAGTGGAATAATAATTTGGCAGAGTAAAATATTACCAAAAGGGAGCTGCGAAATGTAACCAACTTCTGAATCAAAAGCCAAATCCATAAAGCTCCTTTGATACACTTTTTGCTCAGAATTGCTTTTTGATTAATATTTTAAACTCTAAGGAAGGGGAGACTCTAGATCTCAGCAGAACCTGGACCTGACCTAAATCCCAGCACACCCCTCAAATGACTTATGACTTGTGGCACATCTGTTTTCCCTCTCTCCTTTCCTCCTTGTTTTTTCTTTTATTTTCTGGCAGATTTTTTTCCATTTATTTGTGCTCCTAGAATAAGAAAGGATGAGAAAATGTTCAACTCCTGTAAAGGGTTTTGACCCAGCAGTTGCTAGGTAATTAGGTGTTTTGATGATGGGAAGTCATATAAACTGATAGTGAAAACAGTTTCCAAAATACAGCACAAGCAAGTGTGAAAATATGTGGGTGATGAGCCTCTAATTTTATTCTCTTCAGCTTTCCACATGAGGCTGTGAGTTTACCCCTTGCATGGATACTATTTAGGTGCCTGTTGTATGAGGATGAGAAGTGCTGGAAAAACGTAAGACTATCTTCAAAAATAATTCCTTAAATTCCCCTTAGCTACCTGTTACAGCAAGAAACCAGCCATCAGAGCTCCTAATGAGGGTGGTGACAATTGGAGAAAATAAGCTTCTTGAAACAATGCCCCATGCCCCAACATGGTTTCAAACATGCTGGTAGAAAACAACTTCCCAGAAATCTCTCGTTTTTTCCACGCATGATTTGTTTATCCTTATTTCACCATTTAGGAAGCAGGAAGCCATGAGGCAAAAGGAACACTACAATGCAAGTCTGCTGTTTCCTGCTGAGTAGCAACAGGCTGTGGAATGGACATACAGCTTTTTCTGGATGTGGCAAAAGGTTTCTTTCAGCCCCTAATTTGCAGTGTCAGAGTAACCCATTATCAAGACGATTAAATTTAAAGAGACTGCAGTAAATGCTAGCATACAGAAGACATCAAGCATCATTAAAATGTAATTGGAAGCAAAGCTTAATGAGGTAAAAGGAAAAAAATACCCAGAATCCTTTTGGGTTCTCGGTCCCCCCCCCTCTTACTTGCTTTGCCTGAGCCAGCAACTACTGTATTGAAAATTATAATTTGCAAGCTGCATTATTATTTGGTGTTCCTTGCAGCAGCTAAAAAGACAAGATGCTTTAGTGAAGCTTTGCAGTGAGTGTATAAAGTTAAACTCGCTGTAATTTTATATTGAAGGTGGGGATGCTTTTGCTTTCTCAAGGTCTAAACTTTCTGGTGGGAGTAAAGCTAATCTGGTTTTGCTCATCCAGAGCAGACAGTAAGGGCCAAATGAAAACATGTGTCCACAGCTGTGCGCTGATCAGTAGACAGCAGTGGGCTTTGAAGCAACAATGTCCCAGATTCCCTCCTTCCTGAGGATAGCAAGGACAATGAAGCAGGGAAGCTCACAAAAAGGAAAAAGACTGAGAGGGGAGCAGCAGCCATTGTACCTAGCAAGCCAGGATGAAACCGCAGTGCCTCTGGTAGAGATGTGGATGGTAAATGTAATGTTTGTATAGGAGGTAATAGCTCAATAAGGCAGTGGGCTGGCTTGCCAGGTCCTTAAAGGCTACCTGCTACAAAACATCTGCAGTTCAGCTAGTACCATTGTGATACGCACTGGTAGAGTCCCCTGGAGAGGAAGCGGCTCTGTTCATCTCTGTCTTGTGGCGAAGTTGAGGCCAAACCTGGATTTGCAAAGGCTAAGCTAGTGTGGGCCCAGTTTCCTTTTAGTTTTTTTAATTATTTTTTTTTTCTTTTCTCCCTGAGTCATCAAGTCAACACAGTTTCTGGAGGAGAAAATGGATCAGTTTGGTTCATTGCATATCCCCATCCTGGGCTTGAGTTAGTGATTCCTCCCCCTGCACACAGCTGCAGCTTTTCTGGAAGCATCATCATTCCAACTCAAGGCCCACACAGAAGTAGCAAAACAGTACAAATATCCTTCCAAAGCCATCTGATCCAGTTAAGGTGCCAGGACCTGGCCCTTAAACTAGCCAAATATATTAGTCTCGGTCAGATCCATGATGGATTTTTCTGTTTTGTTTTTTCATTTAAAATCAAAAGTCTTTGGTCTCCAGTGGTGACTCTAGATGTGAATTCTGTACCTTTGCTAGAGGACAGAAAAACTCAACCCCTGGAGAAAGCTGTCTGAGCTACAAATATAGCTCCAAACCTGCAGTGCAGGTTGCAGTTCAGCTCTACCTAACACCATTCACCGTCCATAGTTTTAGTGACAAAAATCACACTTTAAAAAAACACAAGAATTTTAGAGGGATTTTTCCCCTTCTCTCTCCTCTGATGTGGACCTTGGCCTACCATGTTGGAAACCTCTATTCTGATCCGAGTTCTGATGCAATTTTGATAGCCAACCTTGTGCATTATTTTTTTCAATAAGCCTTTCAAAAGCAACAAAGTGACCTCAGAGCTTCAGAGTGATTTCCAAGCAATGTCTGCGCCAGAGGGGAGCTCCGAGGTACAAATGCCTGAGCTCATTTGGAGCCAAGAGATATGTCCACACAGCAGCAAACCCAGCTGTCCTGTCCCCTCATCCAGAATTGGTGTTTGCACCAGACTCCACTGTACTCTGCCCAACAAACAAAAGAACTGGGCTTTGAAAGCTTCTAGTATCTAAGCCTGCTCTGAAATGATGCCCTTCAACTTTTGTCTTTGCTTTTATTACTGTTCCCATTCTCTGTCATATCTGGTTTAATTTAAGTCCTCTAGGGACCAGACACTGTTCCTTATTAGGAGCTTGTACAATGTATAAAACAGCAGGCCTCTAATCTTGTGCACTCTAGGATCAAGCAAACAACCTGAAGAAAGGAATTTTCTCAAAACATGTCAACAGAAGCTTGACTGAGTAACACCTCTCACTACTGTAAAGGTAGTGTGCCTGATATATGAGATTATGAATGAATCTTTGGTTGGTTTTGTAGAATAGGCTCCTCTAGTTTCCTTGCTCTCTCCCATTTATTTTTAATGGCAGATACAGCATCAATTTAATTCGATATGGGGAAGGATTAGTAGAGTATAAACCGCAACAAGCGGACAGGTAGAGCGTTCTTAAGTATCATTAGCTGGGCTGCAGTTAAATGGAGGCCAAGACTTGAATAAGATTCAGGTTGAATTTTCCTTTCACCTTTAGAGTTGTTCTCATTGGCAGACTATTCAATACTGCTTAAAAATGTAAGTCTTCAGGTCTCCAGCTGCTCAAAAAAAGACTTTACACTGACACAGTGTTGTCTTTAGATTGACAAAAATGCTAAGTTACAGGATGCTTGTCAGTGAATTTTTCATTTTCCTGGAATGAAGAAGAATACCAGAAGAATATGTGCCTTAAAACATAGAAGTACGGGGAAAGAAAAGTAAAAATATACATTACTACATGGTTGTGTTGTAACAGTGAATATAAACTTTCTTGTATCCCAAAAGGCTTTGAGTAAGATCTCCTAACTTTTCTTCAGTGAACATAAGTGAAGTGCTGTTGCCCTTTTTAGACCCAAAGAACCAATGAGAGACCGAGTCAAGTTTTTTGTTATCTGACCCTTCTGTGACAGTATCATCTAAATGATTACTGGGGAGTGGGGATGGGGGGAAGGTAGAGCAATCATCCGTTTTAAAGCATGGTGGAGAACAAAAAGGAAACAGTTTGATTTTTCACTGTGGTTTGGCCACACCCTCTGCCAAAGTTGATATGGTGATGCCAACACTTTAAAAAAGGTTTTGGTTTGGATGGTTTGGTTTTGAACAATATTAAAAAGTAAAAGAGGAAGAGTTGAGTTCTTTAATGCTTCTCCATTGTCTGCACAGGTGTCTCTGGTTTTAAGGAAAATATTGTGTGTGCTACAGTCTTTGAATTGAATGTGCTTTTGATGCATATAACCAAAGGAAGTGTCTCCTTTCTTATACAAATGAGATCCGAATGATCTCTACAGATAATATGGCAAAGTTCTGTGTCTTGATGTGTTTATTATTTTCACATGTCATGCGTAACTTTGCAGGGCAATCCTCACTCTACTACGCTTGCTAAAACTAGGAATATTGGGTACTAGAAAACTAGCTAGTGTACTTAATTTTTTTTCCTATCAAAAACATGTTAGGCCTTTAAAGGGGGAAACTGAGGGATGGAGCTGGGGTTTTATTGTCTTTTGAGGGGCATCTGAGACATTTTGAAGATTTCAGCTTCTTGTTTCATGTTAATTTTTAAAACTTTCATCAGAAAGAGGAGTGGAGGGGAAAAGGGAACATATTTTTGACCAACCTGTGTGGCAGGGAAATGACCACTAAATCTAACTATGTAGACATCAATTATAATAGGTCTCCATGTGGTGCTACAACATATAGATGTCTCAAACACAGATGCTGGCAGTTTTGGATGAAGCTGCAAAATGATTTGGTTTCATGTTGTAACATTTTACAATTTTATAGGATGAAACTCCAGATTTCAATTTCAATCACTGTATATCTATGAGAACTCTTGGAGGGTGAAATCGTTTTACTCCCGGAATTCAGAGCCAGAGGTTTTGCTGCTGTTTGAAAGCACTTTGGGATAGCTTGGGATTTCCATTTTACCAGGCTAGTTCTTTATAGAGATTAACCATTGTACGCTCATGACTTTGCAGTGGCAACACTGAGCCTTATACAACTCAGTTATAGATAAAGTCTCAGCCCCTAACACTGGCCTATCAAAATTGAAGTTGTATACTAACACCTGGAGCTCTGGGTAGACCCTCTGGAAATATTTAGGAGAAAGATCAGAGGTGAAGGAGAGGAAGGGGGATAACAGTTAAGCATCACTCTCATCTCCCCACTTCCCCCACCCCACCCCCTGAAAAAAAGATAAAAGCTCTGTATACACATTATCATAGAAATAGGTTGCCCTGCAGCTGCTCCACTTCAGATATATTAACAGCTCTGGGATTCAAGAAACCATTGGACAAGCATAAGCTTAAAGCCACCAGAATGACCGCAGTGGACTTTTTCATTAACAACAGGATCACAGAGGAAGGATTTACTCAGGCGGAAAAATTAAAAAGCATGGGGCTGCAATAAAAGGGAATGAGACTTCAACTCTCTCTGTCTTTAGGACTCTTTCTCCCTTCCTCTCTCTCTCTTTCCCCCTCCTTCTCTGTTTTGTGGTGTTGTTCTATTCCAGGGCTCCCAACGGGCCAGCATTATATCTTCCCTTGAATTAGCATTCCTGTTCCCTGGGGAGGGCTGCTGTGGTGATGACGAAGGAAAGGGGTGATAAATGTTAACAGAAACACTTTTGCAGAGTGCTGATTTTTCTGTTTGTAAAGCATGCACCTGCACAAAAGATGCCGAGTGAGAGAAAATAGCTCCATCTCGATGGGAGACAAGCGCACCCGGAGACACACACTTACTTAACATACATTACAGGGATGCCCTGTAGTAGTATCACACTGGGAGTTGCATGGCAGAGCAGGAGGGGGGAGAGAGGGGAGGAGCAGTGCAGGGCAGATAGGATGTTTGATTTGGGGTTAAGGCTATAGATCATGTTTTGGAGCACTGGCACACAGCCCCATTATCCTTTCCTTTTATGACCTTGTGCATCCTACTTTCTTGCTTTGTGCCTCAGTTTGCCAGCGTCAGTGTGGGTTATCAAGTGCAGGTAGACAGCTGAGGCAAAGGGATTTTGAGTCCCTGAGTATCAATCACAATTCAATGGTCCATTCACCTTTACAAAGCAGTTCAGCACATTTCTGAATCCCCAGATTGTTACACATGTGATTTAAGGACATGTACGGTGCCCATAGGTGATAAATTAGAAGCTGGAGTGGTTGCCGATGCTGTGGGGTCTATATATGGTGATTAATATGAGCAAACTAGAGCTTTGTCCCGTCTGAAACTCCACAGTGTGTTCCTGCCCCACATCATGAGCCCTAACACAAATATGTATCAGGACATTGTGTATGCCCATCATACAGCTTGAGGAAGGAAGGCAAGGAGAGTGGGATTTTGGCCTCACACTGGGGTGTGCTCAACTTCAGGGAACTACTTCGCTGCAGAGGCTGTTACTTTTTTAATAAATACAGTAGATTCTGCTTTGGTATTGGAATAAAAATGATAAATATGAGCAACGCATCCACATTTGATAAATTGCAAGTCTAAATGTTCTCATGCATATGTCTGAACCACTTCCTGAGTCACCCATTCTTGGCAACATCAACTTTTGGGCTCTCTATTATTCATGTCCATGCTGTATTTGCAGCATTTTTAGCTGAATGGACAAAGTAAAGCCATAGACATTTTCTGGGAGAAAGGTCAGTACACTTCCCATATTGTAGATTCAGAAAACAGTAACAAACATGTTCATGCCAGTGATGGATGCACAGAAACTTGTGAGGGGTCTAGTTTGCTTATGATTAAAACTATGCTAAGGATTTGGTCTAAGGGTATTGCATTACAAGAGCATACCAGGCTGCCACAAACTTTGGATTAATTTCAAAGCTTGTGACCAATTATTTTAAGTACTGAATTTTGGTCTCTTTCTGGAGTTACTATTGTAAACCAAAATATTATGTAATGGGGAAAATATTGATTATTTTTTTCTGTGCATGACTCACCTGCAGTAAAAACAAACCATGGAGGAAAATGGTGGCTTCACCAATTAATAGACTGCAAAAGTAGAAAAAGAGGAAAGAGCTAGATCTTTCCTTCTTTAGTAAGATGTACTCTGGGTTTACTTCTTCACTGCTTTTAGGCAGAGTTGGAGAGGGTGGGTATGACCTCATTCTGGTCTCCTTTCATGAGGCAGAGACTCAGCTCCTCAACATTGTTGTACTTGCCTGGAGAACAAAGGAAAGAAAATATTTTTTGACCTGCTTCCATCTCCTCAGGCAATCAGCCTGGTTCTTCAGCAGTGATGGACATGGAGTAACAAGGAAAGGACAGGACAACAAAGAGCCAATCTCCTGCTATGTAGCAAGGCAGGCTCATTACTCAGTTTGTGTTGCAGAGTCCAAAGTTATGGCTGGTGTTCTGACTCTTCATCATGTGAAAAGTTGGGGTGAAAGAACAAATTCAGAGCAAGTACTATATCATTGAAAAGCAAATCTGCTTTAGGATCCTTAATGGCTATACGCAGCACATTTCTTCAGAGGTTCTTACAGAACGTTGCATAGGCAGGTGTTTGAAAGGAGACGGGTATGCCTGAGAATCAGAGTTCTTTGGCTTTCAAGGTGTCCTGAAAAGAGAAGCCAGGGTGCCAGACTCTGGGCTTCAAACTGCAGATCATGCTGTTGTGAGATACTGGAAAAGACATCTAACCACCCTGCTCAGAAGGAGTTTCAACCCTTGACAAATAGCAAGCACTCTGAGCCAGCAAAACCACTGACTTCATCCAGAGAGGGGAGGGGAAGAGAGGCAAAGGCAATGTTTAATTAGGAAGCTAATTTCATGACATCATGCCTCCTGGCCTTTATTCCATTAATGAAGCTGAAAGTAGGCCACAAACTACAGGGATTTATTCTTCCCTGTTGGGACCGTGTTATATCTGTCTGTCTGCTTGCATGGAAAATGCAACATCATTCCCAGTTGTTAACTTACTCCATAAACACTCACCATCCACTCTGCTCTTCCTGTAGCCTCATTTATACTGCATGCCTAATGCCCTGTATAAATTGGCCTTCTCTGCATACTAATGAGGGCATCTTTTTATTATTTTTTTTTAAAGCAATGGGCATAGAAAGCATAGGTACAGCCACCTCTGTGGATTTACCTGTGGGCTAAACTCAGAGTATAAGGGCTGCATCCCAGGGTACCAAGAGCTTCTGAAATAGAAATGGTGAGATGGGAGAGCAAAGAATTAAAGTTGGTTTTACCTGTACCGTGGATGAATACTGAGGTCCTGATAACCCAGTCCCTGTGTGGAAGGGAAGGAGGGAGAAGAGGACCCTGAAGATTAGCTGGACCCATGCTTGGAAGAGTGCAGATTAAAACGCCTTGAGACCTGGCCCCTGCTCTGACTCAGGGCTCCTGGTGTTTTATGATAAGGAATCTGTAGCAGTGCCTGTCTCCCTCTCTCCCCAGCGTCTGCTGCTCCCCACAGACTAGGCGGCAGAGCAGAAGGCACATCTGCTCCATGCTTTTACAGCTCACAGCCCGGGGTCCTAACGCAACATGCAACAGAAGCCAGGTCTGGTTCCTGCTGGAGCCATCCTCTGCCAAGACGCTGGGAAAGGAGGAGACTTTGGTTCTTCTGCCATCGTTACTGAAGCACTTAGCTGGGTTAGAGGCGAGTCATGTCTGAAGTCAGCCCCGCATAAATCACTAGAACTCCTAAGTCAGGACAGCAAAGGCTGTGTTTTGACGATATAAGTAAATAGCTCCAATGGCGAGCTGCCACAAAAAGGGGCAGTGTCAGCCCCTGCCCTTAGCTACGTGTTCATGCTCTCTTTGCTGCACCACCACAGCACTCATCAGGCTTGAGGTGAACCAGCTCCTGCAGCTGGTCTGACCAGGCCTGGTGTAGGATGCATGCAGAGTCAGAGAAGCATGAGTGCCATCCTGAGAAAAGAGTAGGAAAAGAGATTTTAAGTCCTGCTGCCAAGAAAAACTGGATCTGCAGTTACAGCTCGAGTCCCATATCCCTTTCCCAGACTGCACAGAAACCAAAGTGAAGGCTGGGAAAGTGAAGTGGGATGTGAATCTGGCATCTCAGCACTGAAAATTGTGAGTTATAACTAAAAAAATACAGTCCTTTTAGCTCAAGCATGCACCCACCCTCTGTGTCTGAACAGTATCGGCACACATTACATTGAGCCACTCCAAAGGCCTGCTCAGCAATCAGCTGGGTATATTCATAGATGTTAAAGCCCTGAGGACTACTGTGATAATCTGCTTTGACCTACATAACATGGGCTGGAGAAATTCACCCAGTAATTCCTGGAGTGAAAGGAATTGTTCTTCCCAGACTAATTCCATTCAAACTAGGACTGAGTTGACTGTGTGTGTGTTTGTGTATGCTTGTGTTTAGCTATGCATTATGGTGTGGCTCCATTTAATTCTTTCTGCATCTCCCATTAGTGGCTTTTTTCCCTTCCTCTGAACACTTAAGCTCTTGAGGATTTAACAGTACTCAGAGAATGTGAAATTCAAAGCTGTGAGCATGACAACTTGAAATATCACCACAAAAATGTATTTCATTCACCCCAAAGACAGAGCCATAATAGCATGTGTTGTACTTTGACCAACCACAGTGAAAAGCTGTAGTTCAAATTTCAGATCTGTTTCTTCGAAACTGGTTGAGCAAACATCACTGCTTTTTGGTGCTTGCCTGCTTAGAAATGCCAGCTAGCACTGGCAAAGTCAGCACTGATGCTCCCTGGCATGGGTTCACTTTATGCAGTGAAAAGGTATGGTCCCAGATAGCTTCTGAACACAGTCAGTGCAATTGTTTTTTATCATGAGCTTCCTTTATGGTTGGTATCTACATATCCAAAGCAAGGCACTTTTCTTCATCTGTCCCGCTCTGATTGTGGAATCAGCTGTCCCACGTCTGCATGCAGGGAGCAATCCAGTGGCCCCAGATTTGGGAAACCTCTGTGTCTTCTGAGCTGGCAGGCACCAAGGGATGTGTTTAGGCTGTAATGAAAAATGTAACTGTTTGTTCAGGCTCTGACCACAGAGATTGTGTGAGGGATGTTTGCAAATTGTACTTGATGTTCATGTGGAGAAGGCTTCTTCCTTTGCCGGGATATATCTTGCCCTGAGACATGATGAGTTGCGTGGGGCTATCACTTGCTGCAGGCCACAGATAAAATCACAATGGGATGGAAACCTCTAGGTAGAAGGGTTTAACTCCTCGGTGCCCAGGTTTCTCCTTGCATTGTCTATTCTGGGGGAAAGTCCTTTTTAACTGTAGCATAGGACTCTATTGTTATTTCTTTCATGAGGTCTAGGCTGCCTTTTGGCTTCTGATTACAAGCAGTCCTTCATGTAGATACTGCCCTACTGCTTCCTGGACCAAGTGTATCTACAGTACAGTGCTGTTGCGCTTCTTCCTTATCCCTGGACTTTCTCTGTCAGGTGGAGGTGTCTGGTGAATGTGTGGTCCACTAAGCAGCAACTGAAGTCCCAGAGCAGGAAAGACAACACAGTGTTGTGCAGGGTTTCTAGTGGGCGTTCTTGAGCTGAAGAATCCTTTTTACCTGGTCCCTACCTCACACCAGCCCTGAGACGGAGGTTATCCCTCTTGTGTGACCCCAGGGATGTCCTCTGCCTGTGACCAGGTGCAGAATTCAACAGGTACCTCACATGTATCACTTTCCATCTTCCTTATAGACCTTCATCCCACAGCACATCCCCAACACTGAGTCTTTGCCCCCTTCCCATCCCTGACTCCAAGCTCTGCAGCAGTCTTCTCCTGCCCTGCTCCTGTCTTTGGGCGAGACCAGTGAGAACCAGGAATCCAGCACAGACCCTTCTGCTCAGCAATGCAGAGTGTTACGACAGGGTCAACCAGCCTGGCCCTTGTGTGTTGTTTTATAAATACATCCTCCAGTCACCAGGTCAGCTGCATAAAGACTTCTTTCTGAAATATGGGAGCCTGACAAGTGCTTAGCAGACGGCCCGACATCCTGAATCCGGTCTCTGTGAGATTCTCCTCTCAGCAGCGCCGGCACATGCTGTTCTGATGGTGCAGTGCCAAGTGACTTCTGGGTCAGTGCTGATCTTTGGAAATAAGTCTCAGTAGGGGATTGATGACAGAGTTCTTCTGACCTGAGGGAAATCGGTAGGAGGAAGGCACCAGACGTGGAGTTGGTCTGCGGGGGGGGAGGGGGG
>JANZLQ010000079.1:74352458-74394157 GCA_026212715.1 Elanus axillaris | reverse complement strand
GCCCCATGTGTAGATCAGGGGGAGAAAAAAAAAAAAAAACCACAACACCTAAGAAACCTAGTTTCCATTCATTTTCTTGCAACAACAGGTTTGCATGGCTCTAGGGAAAACATTTTAGGAACTGTGCTGCAGTTCGAAATAGAAACAATGCTGTTCATATTCCTAGCAGCAAATGCTGTTGTAACAGACCTGGTGGCATTTGGGACTTCGTGGTGTTTCTTATGCTTCTTTCTGTGAACACTTAAAATTTCATGGTGACAGGGAGGCTCAAAATATAGGTCTTCCTGTGGCACAAACACTACCCCCTACCACCAAGTTCAAGGAGAATCTTCATTAGCAGTGGAATGGCTAAATAATGTTATTCTAATTATATATCCAAAACTAGGCAGTGGCACATCAGAGCTGGACAGGAATTGTTTCTTCTCATTGGGGAAGAGTTTTTAAGATTACTTTTTATATTCTATTTTCTGTTCCAGTTGTGATGGAAAGTAAAATTCAGAAAAAATATGGCAATCATTTTAGAAAATCAGATTATATCAGGTGAATATATTTTAAGGTTGTGATTTTAAACTGTTTAATTTGGTTTTTATCTGACTATGTTCATTAGTCCTTTAGGTATGAACTGTGATTTCAAATCAAAAAGTAATTTTCCAGAGACATTTACCCAACACTTCCTGTCTTGAAATTATTGATTCATGATTATTCTAAAATTTTAGATGTGTGGGAGGTTTATAATTTTGTTGTTGAGGTTTTTTTTTCCCTTCCAATTTTCTCTGCACAGGTTAGGAGATTTTCTTTTTTAGCAGATTTTTCTTGCAAGTATTTTCAGTTCTTTTCAACCAACAAAAGCCCCAAAAGTGATGGGAGGAAAAATCAGATCATCAGTCTAATAATTACCCAGTGAGAGAATATAGTGTTGAGGTATAAGACTCTGTTATATGCCACTCTTTTTATTTACTTAGTTATCATAAGAAATAAGCAAACTCTCAACCATAAAATAAGAACCAATCTTCAAATTCTTCCTGAAAATTTGAGCCAGATGCTGCTGATGGTTACAGTAGTTTGGGTTGATGCTCGTTGCAGCACAGGATATGAGAGAGCAGAGTCCAGCTGAGTGCTTAGGTAGGACTCAAGTGATGCATTGACTTCATGATGGCTCTGTGCAGGAGATGTAAATATTGGACTCCAGTGGCTTCGAAACATCTTGCTGATAATTCATACGGCAACAGATCTATAAACCTGCTGGTTCTCATGCACCTTTGCCACAGCTATCCATGTTAATGGGAATGGGAAATGAAGCATATATTTTTCTAGTAATGGATAAACATCAGGAGGTCCGGGGAGTTTGAAATCTTATTAGAGAAGACTACTCTACTTGTGAAAAGCCCTTCCAACTCTGGAGGAGTTTAGATCTAGATTCATTGAAATCTTTATAGCTGGTACCTGTTTTTCTGATGGGTTGGATCTCAGATTTCTAAGCTTCTGAAAGCTGGAAGAGGCTTGCATTTTTAAGATCTGGCTCTGGAACTCAATATTACAGTCTGACATCAGCTGCTGTCATGATTACCATATCTTTCATAGATTTTGCTAAGATCAGCCTAAGCCTGTGGTCATTCATGATGTGAGCTCAGTCTCAGCACAGTGAAACAGTCCAGTAGAAGTAATTTTCAAGCACATTAGATGTCCAGTCTATTCCTTTAAAGAAACTGTGGCATTGGGGCAGATGGTAGCCAGAGTATCTATACTGGGTTTGTCTGAGCGAACAAAGAACACGTAGTGTAACCACTTACATCTCTAAACAACCTCTGTGGTCCATGAAGAAGAGTTAGCACTTGCAAGATGATTCTCACATTGAAGCAAACATCTAAAATGTGGCATCCTTCCCATCCTGGAAGGTACCTGTTTTACTCTACTGCCTCTAAAGGAAGTCTAATGCCACCAGCACAGCAGAAAATGTTTAGATAGGGTAAAAGGGTCAAGTTGAATGCTATCCAAAAAGAGTGGGCTGCCTAGAATGTGTGTGTCTTCATCTGAACAAGTGACCCGAGGTGGCTTTGGGAGTCAGTGGGTAGGTAGACAGGACAGTTCCTGAAGTTTAGCCCACAGTTCATCTCACCCCAAAGTGGACACTCACGTTTCATTGTGTGAATAGACTGAAGAGATTTCCACTGATTATAGGAGGCACCTAGACATCTACCTTCCAGGTACTAAACTTAAGTGACAGGACCTACCGAAGATAATTAAAAAGTTTAGCTAATTTCAGTGGAAAGTCAGCTAGGTTGCACTGAAATCCCCCACCAGAAGGAGGAGTGAGTGAATTTTCCGTTTCAGAGGGATTTGAACATGGGTGGGCTAAGGAGGCTTGTAAATGAGCTTAGAACAGTTTTATCACTATCTGGTAATTCCTCAATAAATAAAATTAATGAGTTCGGTTGTCACCCACATCTCCACCAAAGAGGGTTCAGACAATTCTCCTATCTCTGGAACTGTGCTAACAGTGTTGCTCCTCATCTGCTTTCTGATGGTATTTTCTTTTAAAGAAAGGTTCATTTAATATGTTCCTCCCCAAAAAGTATTTGCAATTAATTCTTATCAAGGGCAACAGCTGATTTGTAAGATTACTTCTAAATTGGTAATTAATTAACCTATTACCAAAGGAAGGAGGGGTGCCCTGATTGTCAAGAGGTTAGAGCTGATAAGTGATGAATGGTTGGGTTATATCAGGACCTTGGCTCCCCTCTGTGATCAGTTTGGATGTTACCTAACCATGCATTATATTTGAACATGAATCACAGCTCCTCAGTCTTTATATTTCCTAAGCCAAAGCCTGACACACAGAACTATGGGTAGATCTCATTTATTATTGCTTAATTAAAGGCTCAATGCACAAAGAGACGCCTCTCGCTTCACTTTAGCTAGCCAGCAAGATCATAATTGTACTGATGTCAAGGCCAGCTTTCTAAGTAGCTATTGGAAGTCACAGTGAGGAAGATCTGAACTATTCTGTAGGGAATTCTACACAACAAAAGTTACATTCATAATTTTTAATTAAGAAATTACTTTTTTTTTTTTCCACCAGGCTGCAACGTTGATTCCTTCTCATTCCTCACTCATGTGGTTCCAAACTGGAGCATTACAAGTAGCAAGGGACAATTTGTTATTTTTTTCTTGGGTTTTTCTTGTGTGACTAAGCAAATATATTTTTAAAAGTGTTTGGATTGACCCAAATGTTATCTTTTAGCCCTGCTAGCACAACAGCTGCATGTTTCCTCAGCACAATAAAATAAATTTTTCAGTTTACCTGTGATATATCTTTACAGTTTTCAGATTTAAATATTTTTAGATACTGTGTTAGAGAGCAGTTTATAATAAAAAAAAATTCCACATGGCAGGTTTATGTGACTCAGCTGTAAAACATCTGCCAAAAAAATAGCCAGTTCTTCTGTTTTGTTGTCTACCTTTTCAGTTAAAATAATTTTCCCTGGGTGAAGTAGGTTCAAAGGAGTATTGGTTTATTTAGCCACACCTTGCTCTCTGAAAGAAATTCCACAGGTTTGCAAGGTGACAGACAATGTGTAAGGATGAAAATGATCAAACTGCCTTTTTCTGGCAGAATCTTTCTCCTCTAAGATGATGTAAGAGCTAGATAATACATGACCCATCCTTAGGGGAGTGTGCCAGAGCTGAGTTGGAAGCGAAAAAAAATTATTTTTGACTTCACAAACTCAACCTGGAAACATTATGAGATAGCGAGAGAGAGAAAATAAAATATGGAAACCCCAGATGGCATTTTATACAGAGTCGCTTTCCTGACTGTGAGTGTGTTTTAAGGAATTGTCCTGCACTCTGGGATGTCATAAATCCAGCTTGATATAGTGCCGCACTACTCGGTTGCTGTCTGAAAACTTGCATCCTCGTTTTTTTGGGGGTTTTTTTTGGTGGGCCTTGAGGTTTGGTTTTGTTTTCCACCATAAAGAAATAGGAGCATTTTGTGTGCGAGACAGGAGGAGTGCAGGCAGGAAGCGTCCTCTCCTTGCTTTCCCGACTCTGTTACACCCCTCAGTAAGTGAGGTATCTCCGTCATGTGCAAATAGTGAGAGGCCAGTTATGCCCAAGGAAGGAAGGCAGGGGATAGGGGTCTAATGATTATTAATCAAGGCTGACTTACATGGAAATCAAGCTGAAAGCTGTTTTTTTCAGCTTTAGAAGTTATTCGCTAGTGCTGCTAAGTGTGGCCAGCCGTCCCGGTGCAAGGCATCACACAGCAGTGCCATGGGAAGCAGGCTCTGCTCAGCCAGGCAGACTCAGCGGGGAGGAAAGGTGTTTGTTCCCTGCAAGCCCAAGTGGAGAGCTGCATCACAGTCCCAGAGGCTTCTGGCATTCCCCTGCTGTCTGTCCCCGATGGCTGTGTTTTGGCTTAGCAGGTATCGCAGGCAAACTTGCTGCCTGGTGTGTGAAACTGTCCACAACTCCAGAAGCTGCTGGGAGAAAAAGGTGGAGATTTCCCACATCCTTGAACTTTTCATTTTTTTGTCCTGCTCCCTACCACAGGGAAGGCTGTCACTAGCTACAAACAATTCTCCAGCCCACCAAAGCCTTTTTCTCAGATTTAAAATCGTAGAAATAGGCTTCTTTCTGTGTGGGGGTGGATGAATATGGATGTACATACAGTTACAGCTCCATACATTTGTACATACAAATATGTATAAATATATTGAGAGCTAAAAACTTAGTTTCATGATTTCACTTTTGCTGCCCAAAGGCAAGACATTAAGAAGAATATGTACTAAAAAATAAATAAATTGAAGTAGTGCTTGAAAGAAAAAGTGGAAGCTGTGAGACACTGCAGTCCATAGTCTTAAGCGGAGACATGAAACAGGAGTCCTAGTGAATGCCTGATAAAAGTAGTAATAATAATAGAAGGGAAATTAATTAACTACATGGAAATGAAAGCTTGCCTATTATATTTAAATGTTATGACAGCTTTATCTGCAGCATTGCAGAGATCTGCCCAAGACACAGAAGTGGCTCTGGAGAGGTGAGTCCCTGCACTGTCTCTCAGGGTGCAAAAGCCTTGCACATGTCTGTGCTAATTTGCAAATCCTAGAGGATATGCTCCAAATTTTTACCAACCCCTCTCCTATCCGAACAGGGCCTGTGGCTCTGTGTGCTTGCTGTTGAGCCAGGTGCCATAAAACAACCCAACACCAGCTGTGCTGGCAGATTTTAAGGGCGCTCTTCTCAGGATAGTACACTGGCAGTGTAAGCACATCTTTTTTTTTTTTTTTCTTTAATTTTAAAAATTCACCTATTTTATTTCCCCTCACAAAATGCACAAGCATTTTTATTAATTATTTTTCAAGCCAGTAATCAGTGGAAGACTAAGACTTAAGAGCATTCCCTCATTTAAGAAACTATGGTGTACTCCCAAAATAATGAACCATGTATCTTGTAACTCTCTGCTTTCAAAGTACTATCAGAGATCACCCATATAGCTTGGAGGTAGCAGCAGCTGGTGGCACCAAACTAGAGCTTGGATCTCTGCTTCTTTGATCAAATCCAGTGGCAAACAGGTATGCCAGACTTGTAACATGAGCTCAGCC
Source organism: Elanus axillaris (assembly GCA_026212715.1). Taxonomy (NCBI): domain Eukaryota; kingdom Metazoa; phylum Chordata; class Aves; order Accipitriformes; family Accipitridae; genus Elanus; species Elanus axillaris. Next base: position 74,388,554 of record JANZLQ010000079.1, on the reverse strand, counting down.
TACAGTAACAAACCAACCTGTGCATGGACCTGGCAGAAGTTTGTCTCCACTGGGAATCTGGGAAGGCAGGGGAAACTAGACTGGGAATTAGAGGAAGTGCTGGTGTGTTCAAAAAATAAAAGTTATTTTCTGAACTTATTTTTATGTGAGCCAGCAGAGGCCAGTGGGCCACAGGTAAAAAAAAACACTGTGCAGCTTACTCTGGACTTTCCTGTATAAACAAGCCCCAAGGAAAAGGTGGTTTCAGTTTTTGATAACATCTCTGCAATATCAAACCACTGCACTTCTTCCTTTAATTAAAACTTAGCATAGCTGACTGCATAACCGAGTGCCTCTAAATAACTGCACAATGACAAGAGATTACTTACCTATATACAAGTGAGATTTCAATTTTAAACGTATTTCTGTTTGAAGGATAATTTTGCAAGTTGCCACACATTTAAACACCAACTGAAAATCCTGTTGGCTGTTCCAAAAGCAGTCCTAGTGTAGCGCAGGAGGACAACAGCCTTTGGTTTCTAAGTGTGACTGCTCAGGGTTCCCCAGCAGTACACAGCACACTGACTTAGTACTCTAATTTAGTTTTAGTCAAAATATTAAGCTTTTAGCAAAACTGGTGTACCTAAACTGTGTTTGTGGTTGCCAACATGCTGTCTGTTTCGTTTTCTGAAACTTGGGATAACTAACTTTATGATAGTGATGTTGAGTAGCCATTAATTCTCATTTCTTTCAGCTATTCCTCAACTCCAGCTTATGAGTTCTTCAATAAAAATCTCCCAAAGTTACCTTGGCGACTCATATGTTTGCCAAGCTGACAGATTTATGACAGTTACATATATAAATATTTATATGCTGCGGCAATGCAATTTTTAAAGGCAGATCTATACACTCTAACCGAGACTTTCAAACAAGGCAAAAAGCACTCGCACAATGTGACATAACCATATACAAGTCAGTGTGTATCAATACGTGCCTGAATACACGGATACGCACGCTAATGATCATACAGACTTTCTGACAAGCATGTAGCCTTTGTACTCACAGGCAGCACTCAAAGACTTTTCAGCAAGTCAGAACATGCTAACGGATGTGTAGCTGTAATACACATCCATATGTTCTTCAGACACCAGAATAAAACCTCCTACTCCCTGCACATTGCTGGACAAGGCAGCACGGGAACACACCTCCCACAGGAACTGCATGCAGTTTTTATACTTAAACCTGACTTACATGAGGCACATTCATTATTTCACAAGAAAGTTTGATATAGGACATCAAAGAATCTCCTACTCAACAAAACCAAATTCAGCTGTATATACGTGACCATATACATACAAGCCATATATCCTGTAATGATTGTAGAAGAATTATCACTGGAAATAACTCTCTTTATTTTTTCCCTGTCACATGCTCATGTTCACATGCTACTACTACCTTCTCTTTAGACCTGACTGAACCTCTTTGTGTTGCATTGCCCTAGGCTGGTGACCAGAGCAAATCCTTAGCCTATAAATTCTGGTGATGAGTTCAGCTGGTTTATTGTCTGGCAGAATAGATGGAGATGATACAAAGTCCAAAGGAAAAAAAGAGGAGGGGGCTAAATAGAGGGGGGAGTCATTTATATGTAAACGACACAGCAATTTATTGGAGAGGCCAGGGATCTTTTATTTTTGTTAAGGCTGAAGGCTTGTGTTATCAGCACCCCATTAACCCAAAACCTACTTTGAAGGTACCATTTTACTCGCTCAATCTTCCTTTTCTTTGTCTGAAAGTCTAAATATAAAATCACTACCCCCCCGCTCCGCCCCGCCTTTAAAAATAGAACTGAGATAAAGTCTTCTTCCTCCCTTGCTTTTGATGGGGAAGTCTCAGTGGCTGTTTAGATTTTGCTTATACATTAATAAAACATTACAGGGAAGTAGTAGGAGAGAGACCAAAAATCTTTCCTGTGACAACAAAATGCCTTTCTGTTCTGCTGTTTCCACTTGAATTCACTGCTGCTTCTTCTAATCTCCAAAACTTGGGCTTAGTGTGGAATTTTGCAACAAAGGGAGAGGTTATATATGTGCATATATATAGGGTATGTGTTATGTCTCCCAATCTCTTGCATGCACTATGGGTGAAGCCGTGTGACGAAGGATTCAAGAGAGCCTGTCCTTGTATCAGGTCTCATCTTGCCACATCTGTCATGTCTAGGCAGCTGTGGACAATAACACAACAAAAGTTGGTAGGTTCCTAATTAAAATCCCAGCCTTGGAACTTTTTCCCTGTGTTTATGGCAGACTCAAAACTTTGAGCAATATCTGTCAGGGTGGGCTCTGATTTTGTGTGCTTTAAAGTGGGATGCTTGAGGTGAAAGGAACAGAACATGAACCACTGTAGAGTAAAGACAGTGTGAGATTCTGAGAAGTAACAGGAGTCTGAGCTCAGAGAGAAGTCAGGACAACCAGTGGCTTTACTCTAGAAGACTCAAACTGGGCATCCAAAACTGCAGTCAAAACCTGGAAGACTAAGTCTCTTGGCCTCGTCTTCCTATCTGCAGTCTCAGAAGCAGACTTATGAAATGCACTTAGCTACCATGCCTTTCATTCTGTGAGCATGAGCAGTGCTGGAAAAATGTGCTACTCACTATCCTGACTACTGACAACAAATAAAGAGCCATGTCAGTCTGACTGCAAGTTCAGTTACCTGGCTAGTCCTCAACCTAAGCCAAATCACATGGGGTAAGAGCTAGACAGTGCTGACATTAAATATTTGTGCCATTTCGTTCTCACCTGCATGTATCTTCCCAGATATTACAGCACTTCCCAACGTCATGAGCAAAACTGCTGTTGCTAGATAATAAAAACTTTTGTCATATTTTTAGCTTTCCTTTTTTTAGCATCCTGGCCTTCAGGTATGTAAAGTCAACTCCTCGCTCCCAGTCTTTTGAAGGTCTGACATTCATTCATCAGTCTTCCAATTTGTTTCCAAGTTCTGCAGCCACAGGTTTCCTTAGGATCTGCTCCAAACCCCTTTAATCCCAAGTAATAGCTTCATTAGACATGGTTTGCACACTCTGTCCAGACACCTAAGGTCTCCAATTTTCCTTCCTTATCAGTATAACATTAGGAATTATAACACTGTATCTCTTCTTTCATTTTTTGCTTCTCTTTTGTATTTACGGGAAACCATATTTATCACTTGTCTTTTCCATTACTGCAGTATTATACAGCATGTGTGTATATATATACTCATATATATCGTCAGAGATTTACAGTTCAGCCACTAACTTTTCCTGACTTCATGGCAAAGAATAGTTTTAAAAGTTTAATTCTACTTCATATTAAATATGAAGCATCAATAAGGCTACAAGCCTTACCAGAGTGTTCAAATCTAGGAACAGGGCCATGTTTGAATGGTTTGTTGGAAGTCATCGTTAGGAATGTTCCCATCTTAAATCACTTTCTAGGAATTAAAAATGATCATGTACTGTAAGTGCCCATTGTGCTTTTGAGGTTTGGAAATTAAGGAAGTACAATAAATTTGCTGAATGGAGTCTACTGTTTCTTGTCTTATTTTCTTCAGGGTAGTGAATCTTAAAATATACTGCCATGTTTGCTGAATCTGTTTGTATGTGTGTGTGTGTGTATAGCCATTTTGAAGTAGGAACAGAAGTACAGAGAATCCTTTAGGAATTTACTGTAAGTCAGTAATGGATTTTGCTTGTTTTCAGGCCTGGTTTTAAAACGTCTTGTAAAAAAATAATATCCCCAATGCATATTGTGCAGGAATTAATGTGGAACAAGAGCAAAATTACTCTGCCTCTTATGCATTAAAAAATCCCGGTGACACTAGGTTCAAAACATTGCAAAAATGTGTTTCTTTCTCCTTTTCTCTCTCTAATATTTTAGCAACTCAGTATAATTCTTCATTATTGTGTTTTTTGATATATAGGAAAGGGGACCTTGAACATAGAATAAGTGCTTCTAGTATAGCTGTAAGATATGTGATCTGCAAAGCATAATATTACGTAAGTCTGATAAAGCAGAATGTTTTTAAGCCATTAGCCAAAGCAGGTTTTGTAACAACGGGGATTTAACTCAGTGGTGTACCATGAGTTTATACTGGTTTACCACCATCACCCAAATAAGGAAAAGCCATAGATAAACCTCATCTTTGTAGCTAGACAAGATTTTTACCTTTAAAGGCTTTAATTTTTCCCCTTTTGTCATGGCACAGTTGCATTGAGAAAATAAGCATTCCATCCTTACAGAAAACACATTTATCAAAGGATTGAGACTATACAAAAATCATCTTTGTACTATATAAATATATATGTGTTAAGAAGGGGACCCTGATCTAAGCTGGTGCTGCTTCAAGTGGAGCCTGGACCAGATGACCCCCTTCCAATCTAAATACCTCTGTGATTTTGCAATGCTGAGGGATGAATTGTACTATTTATTCTAAGGACTCCTGCACTGAATTCAGGGATCTGTCCACTGTTTCTGAACGCAGTCTAAGCTTGCAGTGACCTACCAGGGTAGGTTCAGCCCCTACTAGGGTTTTGGATATGATTTTTTGGACTACCCTTCCACTCACTGGATTTTGTTGCTGCCCTTGATCTCAGGAGATCTAGACTTTACCCTTGCTCAGTTAGTGATTTACAGAGATGCTGTGGAAGATGCTTTTTCCTCTTCTCTGCTTTACTTTATTCATAGGAAAGGGCCTATCTGAGCCTGGCTTTGAGATAAACTGAGGAAAAGTGTAGGGCATTATTATACAAGGTCTAGTGAGTACCACTCAAGGTCTACTTTTACTAGAACAGCACACTGTCAACAGCTGTCAAAGTAGGGCTCTTGTTACCAGCAAGACCCATAGAAGAGGATCCCCCTTCTATATCCATTGATCTCCTGTTTTCTTCATACAGATATAATTAATTTCCTAGAAATATTGTAACTGAGTTAAGCAAACACAGCAGCCACTTTATGATTCTGTGGGAGATGGTGTTTAGAGTGGGAGGATGACTAGAGGAAATAAGATTAAGTGAGGAAAAAATTAGACTGAACATCAGGAGAAATGTTTTTCCCATGTTTAAGGTTTGATAGGCTGTGATTGTGATTTCATAGTCCAAGGGAAGTAGTGGGGAGTTCGTGGTGTCTTTGAATGACATAGCATATCAGAAAATATATTTTTGTTTCTATTTACTGGACTTCCAAGTACACTGTGATTAGGTCTGGCTTGAATTACACAGTCTAATTAAAACAGACCCTGATTTAATGGACTAGATACACAGAACATTTAGGTACACAAATGCAGGTGTAAGCTTTGCATGCAGTTGCATTAATTTGCATGCCCAGTTACAAGAGCTCTGTGTAGAAATTGGTTAATTGCACCAGTTGAGTCACTGATTGGGCATAAGACCCTGCACAATAGCCTGATTTGCATATGCATTGATGCAGCTTGCATGTATAGTTATGTGTGCAATGGTGCTCATATTTTGTATATATAAAAGTGCACGTAAATCGCTTGAAAATCTGTTCCAGTAGATCTCGTCCGTCTCTACTTTAGATCATTCTGTTTACTAAGTAATAGATCATCCCACTCTGTTACGAAAACACGTCAGCTCAGAGTGAATATTAATTAAATGAGTAAATAAAATGCTGCCAAAGGTGTATTTTTGTCTTTTACTTAAAAACCTCGGTTTTTGTAGCTATCACAACTGAAATTCTGGATTGTTTTAGGGCCCTTCTCTGCCTGTGAAAGGCAGCTTGTTCTTTCACTAATTCTCTTATTTATTAGCCCCTTTTCACCTGGATTTGTTTATTTAACTATAAGCCTGATTGAATGCCATATAAGGCATACCCATGCTATTCCCACCAAATTCCATAGGATATGCATTTAATTGAGGTCAAGGCCTCATAGTATTGGAAACTATCGAACTGATGATATACACTTCAAGACTAGGATCTGGTATGAGGCAGTTATATTGTCCAGTAAGCAAGTTCCAAACTGCAGGCTCCAAAGGAAGTCAATATTATCTTGAAGCAGCAAAAATATCTCAGTTTATCTTTGCTTTAATTCCTTTTTTAGGTAGGGCAACTGAGTCACAAAATGCAAAGGTCACTGAGAATACTATTAACTAAACCAGATCTCCTGGTGAACTAGCTCTTGGTTCGCTGGTGAGTCTCTCATTTCTCCTTGCCCTCTCTTGCCTTCAGACAACAGCCAACTGGCCTGCTCGGTCTCTTCTGTTCAGTTCCTCACTGGCAGTAGAATGCAATGAGCCCTCCTGTGGCTTTCTGTTGTTGTGTGTCATTCTTCTTTGGCAAAGTAAAACATGTCATCCAAAAAAAGGGATGGGAAGAGTTACCCAGAACTTTTAACACAGTAGGTGTACAGGATGATCTAACAGAGTATATTGGAGCATTCACCCATTCATTCTCCTCTTTGATTAGGAGTACAGACAGGGCTTTGGGACAGTCTTGAGGAAAAGAGAGTTAAAGCTTTTGGACAAGTGATTCCAAAAGGTTTGGTATTATGCATGGGCTTTAGTCTTAGCACACAAATTGAAAGCCTTGGTTCTTGTTTTTTCCCTATTCTCATGTTAAGAAGAGAGACTATGAAGAACAAGGAGTATAGGATAAAAGCTATCTATCTTTGTGCATCCAGTTGCTTGGGACTAGGCTGGAGCATGCCTGGACAAATCTAGAGAAACCTCCCATTGCTTGTAACTTGGGTTCTACTGCATGTACTTCCATCATAAGCTACATGAAGAAGAGCTGCATGGCCACACTACATTCCTCCTCCTATCAGAGGGCTGAGGGATCTCTCCAGCAGGGATTTCCACCCATTGTAAAGTTATTTCAGGCTCTAGACTGGATCAATATGTTCGGGAGGAGTTGGACTCGACAGACTTACTGCAGTAAAAGGAGACTGCAGTCCTTATGAGTAGAATGATCTCATTTAAGGAGCCTGATGCTCTTACGAGGGAAACATTAATCTGCACTTTAAAGGACAAAACACTTTGTGGAACAGCTTCCAAGCAAGGGGTGTCCCAGAATAACTAAAAATTGTCACACTTCAGGTGAGTGAAATATCAGCTCTCTCAAGATGGGGGCAGTGAGCACGCAGAGCATCTTTAATGGATTAAGCATAAATTGAGTCTCAGGACCTCCAGGTATAGTTCCATTTTTGTAGGGAAAAAACAAAAGTTCAAGTGCGAATTGAAGGGAATCCATGAGGCAGAAAGTAAGAGAAACTCTGCTGTTCAGAGAACAAGAGCCAAAGTGAGAAAGGCTCCTTCGCCACTAGAGAAAATCAGTTAGTGTTTGATAAATAGACAAGTGAAAAAAAGGAGGGAGTAACCTCTGGCCCAGACTTTGGCACATGCTTAAAACAAGCAAAGCTCTTTGAATGGAAAGCTGAGATCCAGGTACTGTGGGGAAAGAGCATCTGGGTAAGCAGTGGCATCACCGGAAAAAGAAAGGAAATGCCACCATTTTCTTTTCATTGATGTTGATGTGTCTAAGGCAGGAAACACCATTTCCCACCAGAATTTGTTATGCTTCCTATCATGAAAAACAAATCTACTCCAGCAATGGCTCTCTGTCCTATAAAAAATCAACTCCTGCCATCCAAGTGCATGTCTTTGAATAATGAATCCTGAAAGCAGCCAAGAAAGAATTCATAGTAAAGCCTACCTAGCTTTCCCAGATGCCAGACTGCCAAGTTCAGATTTAGTCAAGAGTTTTGAGAAGCTCAGGTAAAGAAATAAGAAGTGGAAAGCTTCATTATTATTGCTTGTTGTGGCTAGAGGTACAGAGAACTAGTCAGCTAGCAGCAGAAAATTGACAGCTTTTCAAATCCCCTCTAAAATATTGAAGTTGCTTTGCAGGATTTTTTTGTTCATTCCAGTGTTGTCTTCTCTTTTTCTCTGTGGGTTTTGCTATTTCTACGTTGGCTGGTGCAGTAGTAATAGGAATGATTATTCTTGAAGGCCAAACCTTCAAATAATGACAAAGTAGTGGAGAGAATATTTCCATCAAGAAAACAGGGAAAAAGGAAATACCTTCATCTCCCAAGATAATGCCAGACATGATGAATGCATCTCTTGATCACATTAAAGTGTTTAATTCATGTAAAATTACAAAGGCATGAAAATGAGCAGGATTCCTTTTGAAGTCAAGACAGCTGACGTCATCTTGGTGGTCATTTCTCAGGGAGGCAACTCTGGGCTTATTAATAATGAAACAGAATTGGGAGGGAAGGTGCTTTTGTGGTTTTGTGTTTGGGTTTTTTTTTCCCCATTTCTTAGGAGAAACAGCCTAAGTCACTTGGAGTATAGAGTATTCTGGCATCTAGAAACACTGGCATCCCTTGAAATACCCCTAGAACTTCTGTATGCTCAAAGAAATTCTCGTCTTAATCACTTGCTGTAATCACCAGGATAATTTGCTCTCAGCCTACAATACTCTTGTCTTTCAGGTGATCAGGCAGGAGATTATAAACCTGTCCCTGCTATGGTCCAGGAGTTTTCACATACCCCTTATGCACTGCTGCAGTAGCCATATACACCACTGAAAGTTTGGGTACCTCTGTTGTAGACTATTCTATGCTATTGGGTCCTTTCTGAAACAATATTGTGGCAATAGTGGGATGTGAGGGTCTGAGACATCAGACACTGAGATCTCGGTCCGTGCTCTGTATGGCTGCAGAAGGAGGGTTTGAGTTCAGTGTAGGACAGCTCAGCTTGGCACAAGTGGTGTCAAGGTGAGGTTTGCATTAAGAGAGATGACAGTATATAGTATGCTGTTTAAGGACATGAAAAGTAAATGGGAAGACGTACTCATTCACTGAAAAGAGAACTCAAACATAGAGTTTCCTTGGAACTTGGACATCTGTTCTCACCTTGCTTTGCTTAAGGAATGTATGTCAGCTCATGACAGGTAGTTCAACAAATATAAAATAGTACCCAGTATATGGTTTAAAGGATATTCTTGCATTAGGACCAAAAACTTAGACTCATTTCCTCCATTAATAGTATAGTGACCTGAGCGGTAGTGGTCCAGTGATTAAATTAATGACGCTTTTTCTCTGGAAGTCTTCAGTGGCACTCAGCAGACCCACTGGTAAATTAGGAAACTGGTGGATATATTTAGAAATAACTCAATTATTTCAGTGCCTAAGTTGAGTGAATGAGATTCCACACCATTCTGATAAGTTTACAGAAGACCACTACAGAGCTTCATTAGAGAACTAGGAAGAAATTGCAGTTGTCCTTGGTCCTATACTTTCCTTTTCCCCCTGTATTAATGATCTATAATCTTTCCCTACTAAAGAAAAAAATATAATCTGGGGTAAGATCCATCTGTCCTAGCCTTGAAGGCCAAAAGAGAAACATCTAAGTCTGGACTAGTTATGCTAGTCTCCCTTTACAGTCAGTGGAGAGAAATAGTCTTCTCCCAAGAACGATTCATCACAACCTGAGATACACATCTCACTCAACTGCATATGTCCAGGGCTTGCTTGTTTCTTTCCATTGACTACAGACAAAAAGTCCTGACTCTGACTGCTGATGTCTAAGTACAGGTGAGATTCTGGTTATCTTGCACCTGCCTGTGAAGTCCCAAAACTTGCCCCATTCAGATACTATATCTCTTTAGTCATTTTAGTCTTCTCCACTAACTACCCATCCCAAATAGTATCAGCATTTATGCTTGGAAAAAGAATTTGAGAGAGACAACCTATATATAAGCTGAATCATATTTAAAGATTGTCTCATCAACTGACACAGCACTTCTGAGGAGTCTTAGCCGCAGATGTCCTTAGGTGGAAGTTCACACTGGATGTTCAGGTGAAGCTAATTCTAATTTCTGTGTGTCTTTTTGTATGTGAGTGTGTGTGTAACAGCACATATGACAATGTAGTGTGTATGGGAAGAATAGGTGAACTTTACCATTTCATCCCAGCATTGTATGCTACAGTAAATATCAGAGATAATGATATTGACTTTAAGGTATTGCAGCTTCAAATGTCAGTTCTACTCTATCTAACACTCCGTTGGATTTGATTTACATCTCTTCCTCCCACTTCAAAAGCTGCAAAAGGAGGATGTTGGGAAGAGGGTCTCGACACAGAGACACTTTATCTTTTTTTTCTGCCTCCTCTTTTGATAATTTTTGTGCTGTAGATTTTTGGCCAGGACTGAAGAACTAACACAACAACCCTTGTCCCATGCTTTAATTCTGATTGTAAATAAGTGTGCTTCGGGCTCAGGGGTAAATCAAATGGATGAAATAGCAGCAGCCTCAAAAGGGAGTTCTCTTGCCAAAGGTGCTGCAGCTGAATCAAAAGGTCAGGGAAGTATTAGTGACAGTTTCAACAGAAATGAAACCAGCCCCCAAAACCAAAGAGCTCATAAGAATAACATTTAAACAGCACTTCCTAGCCCTTTACAGACATTAACTAAGTAATCCTCATTGCACCCCGCTGATATAAGGAGAAGTACGATGGTGGTATTGATACTGAAGTCTAGCACTTTGCAACCAAATCTGCACCCTATAATTGAATTGAAATCCTGTATGTTAGTTAGATCCTTAGGAATTGCAAAATGCAGACTTAAAACTCAAAGTGGGCAGGAAACAGATTTTTCATCCAGCAAGAACTTTGCTTCTTTCTGAGTCTCTGTAAAAGTTTATGAACTGCTAATTTGTGGGTGGAGGGCAGCACCAAAAAAAGCCAAACCACTTGAATCAGTCCAGGTATTTTGCTTTGATACTCCTAAAATGCTGCATTTTCTTTTCAGGTCTTTGCCTTTATTTTCTCTCTTAGAGGAGTGTTGCAGTATATCATTCACTGTTCAGGATAAAATAAAGGTTACTAAGGAGGCCAATTCAATGTGGGTCACTTTTCCTAAGATTCCACAAGGAAACAGTATGAGAAAACTCACTCCTTTATGGTTTTAAGATTACTGGATGGATTTGGTCACTTTAGTGTAAATCCTTTTCTTTCAGCTCTTTCTTCAGCACTCTTACCCTTCCACTATATGCTAAAGCTTATCCATTTTCTCTTAACTATCCTTTGTGTTTATAAGCAGAGGAAATTACCTAGATATCTCTGATTTTCAGAACAGGAAGAATGACCTTAACTGGTGGAGGTAGAGATGTCTCCTCTATATGTCAGGGATGAAGGTGCTGAAAGATTGTGTTTTTCTTAAAGGGTGATTAACAGGACAAGAAATAAATACACAAACTTGAAGGGGAAAGATGCCAATGACGGAAGGAATTATTTAAGATGGTCCATGGGGATATAACTAAGAATAATGGGATACAATTAAGCAAAGAAAAACTCACAATAAATATCAGAAATAAAATGCTTACTGGCAGTGAGGTATATCAAGCCATGGACTCCCAAAGGAAAGGGTGGAAAATCCATTGCTGAGGAGCCTTACAGGCACACTGAGCAAACCAGAGGAACATACACAGGAAGGAACATTCAGACACTGGCAAGGGAAATGGCTGGATGACCTACAAAAAATAGGTCTTTTTCTGTTTCTTACTTCTGGTCCTGGCAATTACCATCCTATAAATCTAACTTCTCTCCCCATTAAAATAATGGAATGTAAAGACGGAGAAAATACCATGAAACTTCTAGAGGACAATGGGATCATGAGCCGTGAGCAAGATGGGGTTGAGAATTATTAACATCAGAATGTAAAGGAAAAGCAGAGGGAAGGTTATGTGATAAGATTTTAGTAATAAGTTTGATACGCTGCATCGGAAAATCTTGAACCCAAAATGTCATTCAGATGCCTACAATACCGCCACTTCCTTGTTAGGACTGTTTGTGAAGGAAGGTGATGATAAACAGCAGAGTTTCTAATGATGGTGACTGGTCTGAAAGTATATCACAGTGCCTTTTCCCTTGTGGTGACTTAATTCCTGATGCAGAAACAAACCAGCACGATAATGATGTTTCCTACTAACAAGAAGTTAATCTTAGTCCTAAATGCCTGTCATGGCAAAGAAATGTTTCCAAGGGATGTACCCAGATTTGCAGTACCATTTGCTTGAAGGAATGTTATTTCAAAATTGTTCATTTTCAGGTTTCTCACACTTTCAATTATTCTAGACAGTGCTAGTCATAGCTGGTGGTAATACACTACTGTAATTTAGAGGAACATTGTTTTTCATATTATTGTTACACTGTCTTCTTTTTTTATTATTAGAAAAAATGAAGCACAAAGAGGTCATTTCACTTGAATATACTGAGGTTGATATAGCTGGGAACAGACAATCTGACTTTCAGGGCTCTAAAGGACCTTTGAGATTCCCTTATATCACTGCAGTGGTGCTCACTGGTCAGTATGTAAATGAAGAAATTGGGATTGGATTTCTCTAACTGATCTTTATAAATCTAAATGGTTGAAACCACTGCCCAGTGTTGCTGTCCAGACTAGTCAGCTGTGTGGAATTTTCAGTTTCTGCTCTTTGACTACAAAGTAAAACTAGAAGACTTGTTCAAATGTAAATACAGATGAATGAAGATAGGTGAGTTGACTCGTAGTCTTGTAACCAAGTCTTGTGCAACAGCAGCTTGCTCTTGTAGTCCTTCCAGAATGGCATCTGCTACCTCCAAAAGATGTCTTTAGATACCCAGTATTGCCATATAGAATTTTTTTTTTCCAAAGCAGCTGTAATTCTAAACCTACTCCTTATGGCACCATATCATTGTATTTTCCCACAGCTTCCTACAAGTAGAAGTCCCTCTTTTTAGGCAAACTCCTATGGACTAAAGGAGGTTCTTGTAGTTAGTTCTTAGACTCTTAATCTGGCCATTCCCCATCTACTTCCACCTTCATGACCCAGAGTTATCATGCTGTCTTACAGATGACTAGATCAGCCCAGGCCAGGAAGAACACATGTAACCTTGTGAGGGCCCTACTGTGAAGAGCCTTCATCCTTCTAAAGATGGTTGTTCAGATCAGGAACTCCTTAGAGAAGGACATGGTCTTCCCACATACTTAGAGTTTTGCCCATTGGATTCTCATCATGGCTGGGACCTGGAGATGTCTTGTGTCCAAGGGGTAGCTGAAGCATTACTGAGGCGCAAAGCTGCCTTCCTACTCTTCTGCCATGACTCCTGCTCCTGATTCAACATGGAGCATGCAGTGCAATGCAGGCTCTGCCAGCCCAAGTGGAGGGGGAAGCAGGGAGCATGTTTTAATCTGAGCAGACGTGCCTTGCTTTATTGTGCTGCACTCCAGTACTAGCCATTTCCCGGCCTTGGTGGTCTGTGCTGGATTCAATCTGAAAGGTCAGCCGGAGAGGGGAGGCCAGGCGACCACAGAGACCCGGCGTGTCGGAACACTATGTTTAATTACACACAAATTTACTGCAGCATGTCAGGAAGGAGGCAGGGAGCTTGTCCCATGGAAAGGTCAGGCATTGTGTGGTGGCTTTACCTAAATTACACTAGGAGGAATGGAAGTGAGACCTTGACCTTGTATAATGAATATACAGCCAGACCCCAGCGGGCACAGCACATTCATGTGTTCGGTTCATCTTAACTTTAACTCCTTCTCTTGCTTCCCCAGACAAAGCAAAAGTATTTTTTTCCCCACACTTATTGAAATGCTCTAGATTCTGCTTTTCCCAAGAAGTGTTAATATTTCAGGTTACAAGACACTACATAGATTAGGATGCTCAAAAAAAAACAGGGCAGTTTTTGGCCACACAAAGCCATCTCTCTATATATGAAATGGGCAACTGAAAGAAGCCAGGAAACTAAACTCCAGAGAAGAACTTAAACAGTCAAGATGTAGAATTTCTTCTTTCAGGGTAATTTGATGGGTTGTGTCTCTCTTCGAATTTTAAATTCTGCAGCTTAAGTATCTGAAGAGCTTCCATGTATTTTTTATCCTTTTCTTGGTATAATAATCTGAACAAGGAATGGATTTTGGTTTTACTTATGCATTTATTTAGCCTTGTTTGGGTTTTGTTTATTTGTTCATTTCTGATGGAGGAGAAGGTGGAATGAGGGAGGGATAGTAGTTGCTTTGACTGTTACTATTGATCTGTATTTCAGTAGCACCCAGTGGTCACCACCAAGATGAAGATCCCACTGTGCCAAGTGCTGCACATGCACTCATTCAGGTGTAGGCTGCACTGAAGGACTGTTCATATCTAAGTAACACTAACAAGGATTAAGACAGGGAATAAAAGCAGAAGCTGGGAGAAATTAAATTTGTTTCCCAAGATTACAGTTGACAAACTGTAGATGGGAACTAGACAAACTAGATGGGAACATAGTTCTCCTGATTTCCAGACTAAGTTCTTAGTCTAGTTCTAGTGTTGACATAGAGTTATTCAAAGAGATGATAATGCTGTAAACACTTATCTGGGGAAGGTGCCAATTAGAAATTCTTGTAGGTAACTCACAGTGGTTAGGTTGCAGATTACATTAATAGCTTGACATGACTTAACTGCTTCTGTAACTAACCAAATCTGATGGAGCCTATAGATTTCCTTTTCCTTGGAATGGAAAATCATAGACTGATCTCATTTTATTCAAAGCAGTTGTTCTACTACTGCCTTAAACAATGAGTTTTATACTATTATTTGGCAGCTTGGCCTCCTGGGATATTCTTTTGGTTTCCTTAAATGAGAAATGAAGAAAAGATAGCAGTGGTGACATTCTACTAGTGCCATATTTCTGTATCCTACCATCTTACTGGTATTTACTCTGCAGAAAAAGTAAGTGACCTGTCACTTATACATGAAAGTATTCAGGACCAGTAAGGAATTTATTTCTGTGTATTTGAACTTACTCATTCCATAAACAAATGCAAAGATGACTCATTTCATCAATCTCTTTCTTGATAAACTATGGGAATGTAGGTAACTCCATAAAGAGAAGTGATGACATGAGAAGGAAAAATTGCACAAGGAGTGCAGAATGAATTACACAGTAAGGAAAAATAAACCAAATAGTAATAAATAAATAAATAAAATCCAATAATTGGGGACTGTATATCCCCAATTATATAGAAAGTTGTCCCTAAGCACCATTACACAGGCCAGGAACTATCAAAGCTGAGACTCAAAGCTTTTTTGTTGCTTTGAAATAACAGCAAATTAAGCAGTATATTTTTGGGGAACAGTACTGCATTAGCTGAAGGCTGGACTATGTGACTTCATAAGGTGGATCTGTTTCTTTTTTCTTGAGATTACTTTTGACTCCATGTTCTCGATTTTGTTTAGTTTTATGGGCTTTTAGCATTCTCCTGCTCTGCAGATTTTAAGGGGCCTGGGAGATTGTCAGCAACTCAGTTCATTACAGTTGCATGCCAACTCAGTGAGAGAAAGTGTGTTTTCCAGTGTAATCACAAAAAGGACATGTGCCTATGGTGATGGCATATCAAGGAGCCAGCCATGTGTGTTACAGGTTGGTGAAATGTTATTGAAACATGTAGAGGTCAAGAGAGAGAAATAAGTCATTCTGAGTGACATTCATATGGCCTCTTTCATTTATGAGATCCATGTGTCCTCCTTCACCTACCACTGCATGCACTGTACCCTAGAAACACTATTTCTCTCCTGAACACAGAGTTTAACTTCACCCCCTTTCTACAGGGCATCTGCAAAACTTCTGGTATCTACCTCAGTGATTGCACTGATCACTCACAGCCCTTCTCATTCCCTTTCAATCCCACTTCTCTCAGCAAGGAAATCAGCAGAAGTAGTCCTTGTATCTTCTTACCTGGCTCAGGTCGCAGGTTTGAGTTAGTGGCAATCTGAATCCATCACCCCCTGCAAGGCTGCCTGAGAAATATGACAGTCTGTCATGTACCTGTGCAGTGGTGGCAAGAACTGCCTGAGATGGATGTCAGCCCTAGCCCCAGCTTGCAACAGCCAGGGTTAAATACAGCAAAAAGCTCTCTGGCTCTTTTGGGGGGCCGACACATTTGGGAAAAAAGGCAGGAAGAGATCACAAGTTCCTTATACTATTTAAAAGTTTCACCCTGAACATTAAAAAACCCAAACCAAACCAAAACAACCCCCAAACCTATCAAAGAATGTAAAGCACAGAAACAACAAAACCAAACAAGTGCGCAGACATGCACACAAAATGTTCCTCCAGCACAGAGAGTTAAAGCTGAATCTAATATTAAGAACTATTTTTTTTTCCTTTTAAACTGAAACCTCCAATAATTGCCTAGTGTTTGTAGGCATGTAAATTACTCTCTCGTTGTTCTCGATGTGGGAAGCAAGGAGATGAATGGGAGTCTAAATTGGTTTTGCTTCCTGTTCCCTGTAGTGGATACAGGATTAGTCCACTGTGCCTCTTTGCCCTTCCATTTCCTTGAAGACATGGGGAAACCTTCATTTTGCCAGGAGTTACTTACTCATTAAAATGAATCAAACAAGCCAGATTGTAGCAGGCATTTGAAAACCTGCTATCTGTCAAGAATTTTAAATTTAAAATTAACATTGAGTCCTCCTTTAAGACAAAAACCTTGACCTTAAGTTGCGTAGTGATTGGCAAGCACTCCCCATCCCCTGACTCGATTAACATTTAAATGCCATTTTGTGTGAATATGAGTGGCGCCTTTGGAACAAACAAATTACTAATGTCTTCCTGCAGGAATGGAGCATCAGAAGTGCCTTATTAATTTGATGTCTAATTGAAACTCCTTTCCTTATTCCAGAGAGGTCTATGTGGCCTAGGAACAGTAGCCAAGGGGTACCTCTTGGCCCCTACAGATGATATCCCTGTTAGCCGATTTTTCCTTTGTCTGTGTTTCTGGGCATGTTCTGCAGTGGGTTTCCTCAGAAAGAGGAATACAGGGGATAACTTGTCTTATATGAGGAAACATACATGTTTTGCGTTTGATTCTTCTGGGAACGAGCAATAAGGAGCAATTTATGACTGTTAAGCTTTACAGCCTGTAGTACAGTACGCAACTGCTGTACCAATGAATAAACAGAGCTATTGAGAAATCCAGGTCTTTCAAGCAAATTAACAGAACAGGTCAAAGCTGGAAGCAGAACTCAGAAGTTCTGATTTTTGGACTATGGAGCAGTTGGGGTGTTGATGTTTTAGGAGATGAGCACTTCACAGCACTAACCACTATCCATACCACATGTTCAGCTCATCCTAAATAGTGTTTTCTGGACTTGTATCTCATGCAAGTCATAGCCTGTATGTCCACCTTATTGGCACGTACATCTTAGGGGTCCACCCCTCCTCTACGTGACCCACAGAGAATAGTTTAACACTGGATTAAGATCCAAAGTTTGCAGGTTAGCTTATCAGTGATAAGTTCCTGGTTTGCCTTTCAACAAGATATCCGAGGGCCTGTGCACTTGGCAGGGGAGAGGATAGAAAAGAATGCTTCACTAGCCAGCACATTTATCTGCCAGCACTAATTGTGCAAATGGGGAGAAATTTGTAAGATGCAAAGGTGCCACTCAAAGAACAGAAGAATTTGCTGCTATATCGAATAAATAAATATGCATATGCAAATTACAAATGGGTTGCTTTTTCTTTTTTTTCTAGGATAATGCCCGCCATCTCCTTCAAATTATGTCAATTTGACATTGTAAATTTGCAAGGTACACACAGGAATCCTGATACACCAAACCTGGTGCTCATTCCATTTGTAGTGTTTTTCCCCCCATCTCATTAAATCTGCCAGTTAATTGTTGTTCAGCCACTTTACCATATTCTATATTTAAATTTTGAATAAGAAAAGATGAGATTTCATTTAATTACTCCCTTGTCCCACCTTTTCTTACTAGAACTCCCATTACAGTCTGTCTATACAGACATGCTACACATCATCTGTAGCTGCAGAGATTTTTAGGCATATACATTTCAGCTAATCAGCATGGGCTTCTGTAACGGTCGGTACAGAGAAGAACATTCTTCTATGATGTGATTCCTCTCATCCTAATGTTGAAATCTAAAATCAGCCAAATGAATTGTGTCCCAAAAGCACCCATTTCTCTTTGTTGATTATAGAGAAAATGAAAAGTGACTAGCTCAGATGGAATCATCTATGTTCAGTGACCACATCTGGCTGGATAAACTTAAACTTACTCTAGCCTCCTGGAGGAGAAATGTCCTAGAGGCACCAAACCCAAACTATTATCTCCTACTCCTCAGCAGCACTCCTCAGCTCATTGCAACACTGTGATATTTGTGGTGTTAAAGGTTCCTGTGTGCTTAGAGTTTAGTGAAGGTGCAGTTGCATCTGCATGTGAAAAATCATGTGGACGTGTCCTAGGTAATTCTCTGGCTTCAGCTTTACCAAAAAGGGTTGAAGGTATTTTGTTTGAGTGTGCCTTCCTCTTGGAAACATATAAATCAGACTGTGTGGTAACAGTGTGATTGTCATTTTTGTGTTCAAAACACAAAGATACTTTCTCCAAAGAATATTTAATCTCCAGCTATCTTCTTCATACCTTTAAGTAGTAGTGTGATGTAAAGCTTATCCTGACCTGAGTGTTATGCAAAAGACTTAGGGGAAATATGTTCTTACAAGATTCCTAGATCAGTCAGATGAAAACATTTATTTTTGTACAAAGTAAGCATCACGTTATAGGTGTTCAGTCTTTTAAGCTGTCTCAGATTTTTACCCATATTTTAAAAAAAAATAAAAAAGGCATGAACTGTACATGTGTCAATCTATGTCCAGCTGGACCATGTGATGTTAAAGTGCCGTAAGAGTTCATCTGCCTGACTTCAGCATAGGGCTCTTATTCGTAAGTGCTGAAGAAAATACTAATATCTGAGCACTTTGGGGGTTGACCTGTTAGCAGTTCTACAGTTCTTTTGAAATCCTGGGTTTGGTTTTCTTGCACAGATGTCATAAATCAGTGGACAGTGCAGGTGACCTGGTCAAAGGTGTGGTTAATGCAGTTAATCGCCTGTTCTGGCTTCATCATGTGGTTGTGTAATTTGTAAGATCACTGCTATAAATCTATTGACAAACATGCATGCCTTTGCTGCTAAAGGCCCACTAAATATGGGTAACAGAAATGTAAAAAAGGTGTTCCTATAAAGTTGTCTTTTTTATAAGCTGTATATAGGCTATACAGCTTATCATGCTAAGAGATGCTGACTTAAAAATTTAAGTAAAATATAAACATAAAGGGATTCCTTTGTCTCTAAGCAGGGTGATCTGGAATAAAGGGGGAATTGTGTGGTGAGGCTCATCCTGAGTAAATATCCAATAACATGGCTCTGGACAGCCACATTCAGGAGATATCTACAATCTCAACATTCCTGAAAAAAAGAGCGGGGAGGACAGATTAGAAGATGTAGTATGCGATTTTGGCAATTGTTTTCTGTTACGTGTTTCCTCTTGATCTGTCTGATTGAGTATTCAAGATCCCAAATAAAAGGGCCTTCTTTATTTCCCATGGTGGTTACAACCTAATATACTTTTCATTTAAGAAAATTCTCTTTGGTATTCATCTATGTCTTTCATTTTTCTTTTTATATTTGTGTGTAGCTCTATCAGCAGTTGTTTTGTTCAAAACTGATGGCATTTTGGAATATGGGGCAGCATTTTCCTCCTGCAGCATGGTCAGCCAGTAAAAAAAGCTCTTGAACAGATCACTGGCTTCCTTTAAGATTTTATCTTTCATCTGTTTCCAAAGGAAAGTGAGAGTAGGCCAAAAGTATGAATGGGAAGTTTCTTTATGGACTTGGATGCTGTGACTTCATCTATCTGTGTAATAGCCCATTTTGAAGGATTGCCAGTATATGGGGAACAGCACAGGAAAATAAAAAGCAAAACAGAAAAGAGCACATACTGTTCTTTCATTCTCTTTTCAAGAAAAATGTATTTTTCCCACACAAAAAAATTGGTAATGATAGTAAGAAAACTTTTACAAAAGAAGGGAGAAAGAATGATCTCAAAATTATCTTCTTTGAAATTGAAAACTTTCCAAAAATTCCTTAAGTGATATTTAACTTCATTTTTTATGAAACTACTTTCACAAAGAGAAACCTGATGGGAAAAAAAAATCATAAACTTTTAGGAAAATAAGGAAGCTCCTCTGTTTCTGAAGATTTGCTTAAAAATAAATAAAATTACTGCACTTAGTATCACATCTATTAGCATTCTGATGCTGGTTGTTCTTAGAAACAGCACAAATGCTTCAGGTTTTCATAGAAGATGAAAATAAAAGAAAGTAGTGCTGTGTGCTGTGAAATAGAAGGCAGAAATCTGGGTGTGTGCATATCTGCAGTGGGAAGAGGCAGAAAGAGCAGGGAGGGGGTTTGAAATGAGTTTGCTTTTATTCAATCACTTGCCCAGCATCTTTCTTAGTGCTTCAGAAAGCTTTCAATAAAAAACAAATAAAATGCATAATAAAATACGGACTCACAACAAAAATTCAAATGACCATCCCAGTACAAGCCCATAAATAAAAGATTCAGCTAGTGAGACACCCACAAAATACATTTTCAAAAGGCTTTTAAACTGATTAAGGAAGTTGACTTCATGTATATTGATAGTGGAGAGTACATTTTCCTACAAAGAGGAGGCAGGCAAGGAATGGTATACCAAGGGTAACCCAGACTGCAGTTTTGTGAGGCTATAAAACCAGCCGTCCCAACAGGTTGTTCTTAGAAGTAGACTGTCATTAAATCTTAAAGAAAGATTTAGGTATGTGTTCTTTTTCTTCCTTCCTCCTCTATCTATTTTAATTCCAAAAAGTTTTACAGTCTTCAGTGTAATAGCTCATCTATCTGCAAAATAAAATAAAATTTGTTCTGTAAGCCATGCACATGTGAACCTGGAATTCCTCTGACTTTGTGTCTGATGATTAGATTTTCAGATGTCTAAGAAGGTGCATGCAGTAACTGAATCATTGTGGCCAAGATGTTCATGATGACTCTCACTATTGTGGATTTTCTGGTGTCTAATAAGAGTGAGCTACTAGCATAGCCCTTCCCCCCAGTGACAGTGCTAATGGGTTCTGTTGTTTGAGGCACTATTTTTTTTCCTATCCTGATGTGTGTTCAGCTGAACCATGCAATAATGTAATCAAGAAAGAGTCATAGACTAACACACACAATGTGATCCCATCAGCTTCATTTCTTTAGAACACCAAACTCTGCTTATAAAAAAGAAATCTAGCACTCATCTCAAACTACAGTTGTGTCCAAGAACCAAAGATTTTATTCCATCTTGGCTTTAAATCTGTATCATGTTTTAGGGAAGATTGATTAGACATTTTAAAATCCTTTAAAATGAAAATGTTGCATTTTTAATGAAGAATAAGGATAGCATTAGAGTATTTCTTGATACTGTTATCAAAAAGTGTCACAATACCACCAAACATAATAGATTCATACTATCACTATAAAAGTATTGCTTGTATACATAGGTGGGGAGGGATTAGGTAAGCTGTCAGTCTCTGTCTTTATCCCCTTTGTTAAATTGTTGCTCCTATCCATCTGATCTTGCTTTGGTGACAAGTACAGGCTCCATATTAGTAAAAATGAGATTTTTGGCAATCATATGGCTATAACATAAGGTGGGGTTGGCTTTCTTTCCTTGTTCTTCATGGGTCCACCATACGGGATGGATATGGGAATGCAGTGAAGCTTACTGACTATGCAGATACTACATCCCAGGAATCCCCTTAACTGAAAATGATTGGAGTTTAGGACAGTATTCAGGGTAAATATAATCTTTGTTACCTACATTTGCCCTAAGCACCAGCTATTGGGGATGGCTGATGAGAGGAACTTCAGCTGGATGAACCTGTCTGATCCAGTAGAGCTGCTCTTATTTGTTAAAAATATCAAGTATTTAGGATCATGAGTTTCCTGTGATAGGAGAACAGCATCCATCACCATAGGAAATGAGCTGAAGGGAAACCTCGGGATGCTTCAGGTGAAACACACCCGCACAGTAGAGTTGCATGCAGTGAGTAGGTTCAGGATTGCTGAATGCCCCAAAATAAATGGCCTGAGTCCTCTAATCCAATGTGTCCACGATGATGTGGTAGAAACAGTTGTATGCTGGAGATGTGATAACCCTTCTTTACTTCCTTGCTTTTGTTTATCCAATGGGAGAGTGTGTTTTTGCTATTTGATGTAGCAAGGTCCAGCTCTTATCCAGTTGCACTATAGCACACAACACTCTTGCACCCCAAAGTACTCAGAATATGAAATAAAACAGGTACAGAGTGGAGAATTTAAGCACAGGAAGATTAAGTGACTTGCCCACAAGCATCCCAGGAGTCTGTAGGAGAGCCATGGACTAACCCCTGATTTCTAGCCCTACCTCTTGCTTCAGTCCATCACTTGCTTTGTTTTCATGTTTTTATCTGGCCCTTCTTTCCCTGAGGGCAGAGAAATTTCCCAAGTCACTGGATCATTTTGTCAAGGGAGATAGATAACTTTCCAGTTCCTCCTTCTCCCACCCTCTTCCCCCCATTAACCAATCCAATTATAGAAAATCAAATATCTTGCTAGAGCCAGCCAAATTCAATTACACAGGTACTTCTGGGTAAATTTTGGCAGTGAGTAGTTTGCTGGCTTTACCCAGACTTTTCTCTTTAATAAAATGCTCCCAGTTAGTCAATACATCTTGTTATAAAATAAAACCCCACATACACGTGCAAGCACAGATAAGCAAAGACGTATTCTTCAGACACTTTCTGGGTATAGATTTTTCAGCTATCTTCCAGGACCTCTACACCACTTTGGATTTGAGCTGTTAAATCCTGTCCACCTCCTCATGACTGGATAGCTGGATGGACAGTCCTGCCTTTCAAAGATGGGACTCAGCAGGCAAATAGTAAAACTGCATCTGCTCAAAGTATGTTCCCCTTTCACTTGGAAAAATATAACATTTTATGTACAAGTACATTTTAAAAATAAAGTATTTAATCTGAAAGCTGCAGTTTTTCTTTAAAGAATGTTGGAGCAACACCTGGTGGGAGTTGGAATGACTCATACTCTCATTTACCTCTGTAGGCTCAACTCTTTCTTTAGGTTGCATCTCTTGTCTCCTCTGCTCTAAAAGGAGCAGTTCATCACCAGACATGAAGTCTGTCTGGGGATCACTACCCAACAGAGGAGAAAGGAGACCTCTTGCAGTTGCCCACTAGTTCATGGGGCCACATGGGAAAAGACATTTATCACAGTATTTGGGCTGTTCTGTAAAAAATCTGGGGTGCAAAAAGAAAAAAAATCTTTCCCTAGGAGGCAAATTGCTGTTTATAAGGTTTTATAGATGGCCAAATTAATGGCTGAACAAGTTGAAGGACATGCATACCACAATAATACTGAACCAACCAAAAATGTAGTACCTCAGGAACAGTACCTCATACGATTTCTTTAGAGGTCCCTGCACCAATAATCAAACCTCTGCACATGCTTCCAAGATTTTGGGAAATGCAAACAGGCAACATTTGCCAAACTAACAAAACCTCCACTGTCTGGCAGTTATAAGATATTGCATAAAAACTGTCTTGTTGTGTCCTTAAAACTTTTTGAAGCTTCATGAAGAAAAATACTACCAGTATCCTCTCTCCCTGAGCCCTGTGGTTGTATACTTGACCTTACACAACTCATCCAGTAAAATGAGACACTAGGCTGGCATTTGAAATGAGGCAGAGCTGATATCTCTCCTTATTCTCTTGGATAATACTTCCTCTCAGTAAAACTGTGTGTTATTCAAATGGGGTGTAAAGACAGTGTCCCAGCCAAGAAGCATGCACTTAAGATGTCTAAAATACAGGATGCTAACCATGTCTCCTGGATCCCTTCCAAGCTGGTTTAGTTACTAGACTTGTTTCATAAAGGAAATGGGTGCTAAATGTGAAAAGTGAAAATAAATAGAAGGGTGTTTTTCAGGCTACTTTAACAGTTACAGCCAGATAACACAAAATCGGTCATTTCTGATTTCAGTGACTGAAGTCATTCTTCTCCCTTGTTTCTTCAAGGCTGAGCAGAGCTGCTGCGAGTTGTTACATAGGTTTCTCAGTCCTGCCCAAGCAAAAGTTGCAATTCAGCTTGTAAATAAAAAAGAAGTGGTTCCTAGTCTGTGAAACCAAAATTTTGATAGTTTAGGAGGAGGGGAAGGGGGAGAATGGGACTAGACTTCTACTAGGTAGCAAGAACTTCCAGGTTTACAATTGTGAGGATTAAAAAAAATAAAATCCCAGAGCTTCAGAGTGGATAAAAGCTTTCTTGCTTCAGTGCCTAAACCAACTTCTAATTAATGGGGTTTAGGAAGACATTGTCCTTCTGTTATCCCCATAGCTGCCCACTGAAGGGTTCCCTGCCTGTTGCAGAGGAGCAGAGGGTCTTGACCACTGTCTGAGATAGGCTGTTGAGCCAAGGATGACTGTTGATCTGGTCCACTATGCCTGTGCTTTATTAATCTAATCTCATCTAATCTAATCCTAATGCATTTTTCATGTGTGTCTCAAAACTCCAAGGTATATACATAAAAACTTTTAAAATAAATTCCTCAATCCCATTTGAAAGTGGCCTTCTGGTTAGAGACACCCTCCCACCTTATCAATCCAGATAGGAAATCTTCACCCCAAACAGTGATGTCATCTGTTACGAGCATAGCATTCCCATTCAGAACAGCCAGCTCTCCAATGTAGGGATCAATTACAAATGCTTCCATTTTGGAGGAAACCCTCCTACAGATTGGGGACCAAAAGGGAGTGGTGTATCCAGGGAAGGTGCAGGGTGACACACAAGCATGTTTCAATATTATGAGTCAGGATGAGCTGTCTGTGACGAGCTGTTTGAGTACACTGCAGACTGTAGATAAGTGATCATTCGTTGGACACAAGATATAGAGAAAAGTCTGTGACTTGTACAGCCGGGTATAAATCATGCCATGTTTTTTTTTTTTTTCTCCCACCAGTCAAACAGTCAGTGTTTTAAAGAAGACTTTGTCATATTTAATAGTGCTGTCAACCTTGCAGTTTTGCTGGCCTGTTAATAAGAAATTCCAAAATGACACTATTAACCACTCTTCTCCCAGACCTGAGCAAAGCTAGCCATTACAGAGTCTTACCTGAGGTGGGATGAAAGTCTTCATGGTGCAAAAATGATAAGCTAAAGTCACCCCCAGGGTAACTGCAAGAGAATTGGGAAGCCACTCTACCAACCTACGTTGACAGCAACAGTTACAAGCGAGTGAATTTTAACCCTTGTGAGCTGATACGGATGTTGAGGGGAACACAGGTTCAAGCCCTTCTCAAAGTAAATCATTTATATTCTATATATTGCTGCTGCCTTTTGGTTTTTTCCTCCGGGTGCCATCACTATGTGAAGATACACAGAGTTGGCAGGAAAAATCCTCTCAAAACAGAGCAAAAAAAGCCTTGTGGAACTTGATAGATAAAACTGTACCTATTTTTCCCTACTCAGCTATTTACCCTGCAATAAAAGGTATGGGAGGAGCTCAGACAGACAAGTCCAAACTAATGCCAAACCCCTGCCAGAACAGCAAAGTGATCTGCATAGTCAGAATCTACTTCCCATTTTGTGAGAAATGATTGCCCTAATAGATAACTTAGCTTTAATATTTGCTTTTAAGAAGCTATAGCAATGAGATAATGGGTGTTTGCCCTGTGCATACAGTTCCTTTCTGTTGTGTTTCTGTATGCACTTTCACCCTGTCCACCAGGCCATCTTGCGACAGAGAAAAAAGGAAAAATAAAAAATCCCTCTCTGTCCAGATGGGACAAAAAGCAAACCACAGCTGGTTGGAGTCAAAAGGGTTGGGGCTGTTGTTTTTGTTGAACGGTTCACTCTCAAATGTAGATTCCTCTCCTTCAAACTCTTCTGCTTCAGTCTTTGGATGCAGGTGATTTGATCTTACGTGGAAAAAAATAGTGTGTGTTGAGGTAAGGATGTTTGGGAGTCACAAGCACCTAAACGACTGATTTCAACTTCCGTGGGGTCCTCTCTGATGCCAGCTTTATTTTTTATTCATCACGGTGTTGACCTGGTTAATTGTGCATTGAAAACAGCACCGTTTGCACCATTAACATTGGGCTCATCTGTTCTATCAACAGAGGAACATAGCTCAAATGGATGTAAAATGCCTTTCAGCTGAAACTTGCCATGTGAGATCTGGTTCCAAAATAGATTATCCTCCCTGTAGTTTGAAGAATAAAGGCGGGGGGGGGGGGAAGAAAAGAATAGTTTCTCCTTTGTGAAAAGATAGAGCTACTCACAGTATCAATAATAAGTAGAAGAAAGGGAGAGAGTGAAATTTTGCTACTCTTCAGATAATTCAACAAAGGTTTGATCCAGCATTCACTGAAGTCAGCAGGATTCTTCCCATTCCATCCCTTGTCCAATTGCAGCATCATTAGCCACATTACTTCTAACTGTTGGTCATCTACATCTAGTATTGCCCTCTCAATTGCAGCAAATAAAAATAGAAAATTAGAGAACTCAGCTTTCCACATAAGCACCTGAGGAAGGGGACTGAGTGAAATTTCCACCTTGCTCACCCAATTACCTTCATGCCCAGATGCACAAAGTGTTGAGCACCTTTCCTTCAGTTCGGGAAGTATCATTTACTGCACAGCATTTGCCAGGTGATGTTGTGAATGGTAAACCTTCACAGGCAAGATGCACGGCATGTTGTTCCTGAAGCCGTAACCTTTGCATTTCCTGTCTTTTTGCTGCTTTACATTTGCAACATTAACATTGCATTAACATAGGGATGGGGTGTTTAATATGGGTATGCGGTCGTTTGCAAATCAGTTTGCAAAGCACTTTGGGATCCTTCTGGATGAAAGGTACTATACAAGTGTCAGTCATTATTACTATCATTATTATCATTATTATCGTTATAAGTTCACAAAGAGACAAACAGCTGCATTAGAATAACACTGGGGGTAGATTTTTGAAAGCTACAATGGAGATTTGAGCTGCATATGAGTGCCATGAACACACCGTAAGTGGCAGTCCTAATGGATTACTCAGCGTGGAGTGCTTTGGCCTTGTGCAAAGGAAGGGTAGTTTCAGAACTACAGCTCCAGTCCTTAAACCAGTGTATGTAGGTATTGCCACGTGATTTCAGTGTCTTCCTTTCCTACTGCGAAGGATGATTCATGTCAGGGCACGTGGTGGGGAATGCTGGGGGAAGTGATGGGAGGAAGATTTGTGGAAGCCCTGGAAGGCTGCAGCTGCGTGAGGATTTGCAGCAGGTTTTGACCCTCTTGCATGGCATGCGTATTCCAGGACAGCACTGGAGATGCTCACCTTCTCCATAATTCTGTGCAAATTCATCACAGGGCAAAGCCTTTCCTCTGGGTAGGTGAGAAAAGGAAATCAAGAAGGAGTATCTCTGGCATTTTGAGAGAAAGGGTGTGTGTCAGCGTAGGCAGTCATTTGCTGGCCTCTCAGAAAGAGGTTATATGCATTACCATTATACATTACCAGTCTTCTGTCTTAGAGTCTCCCATCCTCACCACTGTTGTACAAGGGGTTACTGCTGTTCTTATCTGTACCAAGAAAATTGCTTGTTTGGATGAACTTTAAATCAAAACCATTGCTGGTGACATTCCTATTTAGAATTGGGAGTTTCGGAGGTGTGTTTTTTTGTTGTTTGAATTCTTATTTTTTTAATACTTTTGCCCATGGATCATTTCAGAAACAGTTAAGCTGAAACCTTTTCCAAGGGCTCTGTGATGGAAGGATCTCTGTTGTGGAACCATGCCTCAAGTTATGCATAGAAATATAGCCCTGAATTGTGAGTACCTCTATAGATGGCACAGGTTTTGCTTTTAGTATTGCAATTTCATGCCACAGTCTTTCTTTGTCTTGGCAAGGCTAAAAGCCAAGTGTTTGGCTCAAATCAGACATGACATTTTAAAATATAATTATAAAGTAATTGACTAAAACCAGAAGTTATTGTTAGGAGGTTGCATGGTTGAAGTGGAAATGACCATAAAGCATACTTACCTATCTATCTACCTGGATATACATGGGTCTAGGGCTCATTTTATGACATAATAGTCTGTAATGATATACCTGAACTGAATTTGGTATATCAGAACCTGGTTTTGACAACAGTAACAGAAACAGCTACTGTCCTACCCATATGCATTAGTATTCAGGCACCTACTTTCAAAGAAAATTAACCCTTGATCTAGATTTTATAACACCTAATTTTAGTCTAGTTTCTTAAAAACAGGATATATGCAGTTAGCCTCTTTGTGTTCCTGTCCATCTGTTCCTCCTCCTCAGGAACAGTGGAACCACTGAAATTTGACTGATCTGTGGCATATTTGGGGTCTCCAGTTAGGTCTTGGATTGTGAAGTCAGTGGAGTTAAAGCAGCGTGAAATTTGGCCCTTCTGAGTGACTTGGCTTGCTTCTTAGTTTAAAGGAGAGACAGATCATGTTGTATTCTATGTGCTAATGAAAAGGCAGATGCTACCAAGATCCTGCGGCTTTGCTGGGCGGGAGCATCCCAGACTACATTCCTTATAGCCTACTCTAAAGAAAGACAATTTGGGGTGAGGGGTGCCTGTAGCATTATCCACATTGATGTAAATCAGGGCTAAACTGAGGGCATACACCCATTTCCAAAGTTTACCAGGAAATTCCTGCCCTTTTCACTAAATCAGGAAAGATTAGCACCCACATGGATACCATACAGTCAAAAGAAGGGGAAAGAAAAAAGCAACTTTTAATCTTGTTGTTTTTTGTGATAATCCACCTGTCCATACGCTCTTGTCTTATAATTAAGGTGAAAGGCACTTGAGAGTAGAATTCTCTTTTCTTTGTTTTCTTTACAGTGCTGATTATAAAGGGATTTTGGTTCACATCTGTCTGGAGCTCTGTGTGTTCTTTGATACAAATAATTTAGCGTGTTTTCTGGGGTTTTTTTAGCTCAATTTACCCTCTGCCTCTTAGTTTACCAATCTGTAAGACAGGGCTAACAAATATCTCCCACTTACAGAATTGCTATTCAAAATTAACATTTGTACCACTGCTTTGCAAAGAGAAAAGCCCTTTGCAAGTGCAAAGGTGTTATTGAAGATGCATTTACAGATGTATGATGATAGACAACTGTACATGAAAATCCAGCTGCAAATCCTAAATGCAACTATTTAGCAATAGCATACTTCAGTAAGATTTATGGATTAAGTGACCAAAAGGGATTTGGATTTGGAATGGATCAAGCCCCTCCAAATTCCTATTGGCCCTGTATTTCCAAATAATCCCACTATCATCACTGTATTTTCATGTTCAGCTTGAAAAACAACCTTCGTTTTCCTATCTCTTCAAAGATTCCTGGACTGCAAAGTTGTTGATTACAATTCAGATGTTAATTGAGAACTGGAGGATGAGTGTGGGGTTTTTTGCAGTGGAATATTTTTCTGGGGAAAAGAGGTTGCAAAGGATGTTTTTGACAAATAGATGCCAATTTAATGCTGCTACGTACGCTATTCCTACTCTCCCCTGCAGGGGCTTCCTTTTACAGTCCCACAATGTGCTAGTTTCCAGAGGCTATGCCTCTGATTATCTCAAAGTTGACAGCATTTCAAACAGTCAGCAACCCTGTTTTAAGCTAAGCTGTGGTGATTGGTTGAAAAAGACAGCCTGAAGGCCTCCTGATCCAGGAAGCCACTTACACATATGACATCTTCCCCATACCCTCACTTCTTCAGATCCACTCAATACCAGTTTCTACCATGATAGTGCCCTCGGGAAATTAAACAATTAATAATGGCTGAGAAAAATGCGAAGTTAATTGATGCTTGTTTTATTATTCAATGAAAACTGTAGTTGCCTGTGATAGATATGCAGTAGTATTTCTCTTCCTGTGTCTTGTCTTTTGGCACTGCAAAAATCTTTGGGTCAGAGAAAGTGATTCTTATATGTATTTGATAAGTTTCTGGTCTACATTAACTTGCTGGTTGGGAAAACAAAAGCTTACCCCTAATACATAATTCTTTTTTTGCTTCACATCTTGAACATGCCTTGCAGAAAACTAAAGTTGATTTAAAGATTTTAAGACTTAGAAAGTTGGGCCACAGTTAAAATAAACTGCACTGTAATTTTAGTCTTAGTTTGTCTAGTGTGATATTTTGTACTGTCTTTATTTCCTAAACTAAAATGCCCTCTGCTATCAAAATAGTTTTCCTCTAATAGGTAATAATAAAGGGTAACAGACTTTTCCTAACGTTCCTTTGTAGAAGCTACGTATGTAGAAATACCTAAATCCATTCCTGAAATAAGGGTTTCAAGTCCCCAACTCATTTTTTTTTTTTAAGTGTTCTACAGCCATGACTTTTTATCAGGACTCAGTTTGGAAACTTGGCAGTAGGAAAAAGCACTGTTTTGAAGTAAGACCCTCAGTAAAGCCATATGGGTAAGGCACGTTTGTTGCTTTTTCCTCATTAAGCCTTCACTCCTGCAACTCACAGTCCTCTTGCTCCAGGGAATCACAGAGGGAATTTTCCATGCTGGAAGTATGACTTGAATTCTTCCGGTGTGCTGTTGCTGTTGTGCTCTGGATATATAATCTTGCTTTCTTTCTGTTACAGTTGTGAGACTGCACTTGGGGAAGGGAGGGAAGGTGAATGCAGGACCTTCAGGAAGAAAGGAGCATTTGAAGGAGCAGGGCGTGGAGACAGGATGTTCCAAGCATGACAGGGACATAAAAAGGAATGAAACATCATTTTGGACAAGCAGAAAGGGGGAGAGAAGACAAAAATGTTGAGTTGTTGGCAAGCACTAAATCAAGGAGGAGGCCTTGAAGTCAAGGGCAATGCCTTCCATTATATCAATACAATTAATGGCATCCTTATGTTCAGTTATTTGCATTAACAGCAAAGTTAATGCCGGCAGAGATCAATGCTGAGATTAGTGATGTCCAAATCAACATGCTTTTAAGCAAATTATTTCCACTGTCTGGGTCCCTCCCCTAGTTAGTAGCATGAATCTTTGGTGGTGTCTGCAGCTCCATCATCAGATGCCTTTTAAAGGCTGCTGTCTCTTAAATATAGTCATCCTAACTTTAGTAACACTTGCACACTAAGCAGGAATACCAAGTCAATAGATCTGCTCACTGTGTGTGTCTGGTACATCAGCAATGATGTCCAGAAGCAAAATCTTCCTTTTGCATTAGTTATTAATATTACTATTATTATTGAGAATATTTTAATTTCCTTTTCTCTTCTTTCCTCTGTCACACAATCTGATCTGCTTATTTCTTCTACCAAAATGACACTGCAGTCTCGGAGCATCAGACCTAAATAAATAAATCACACAAAATCCCATGAGCCACCTCTATCATGTTGCAAAGGCAAAGCAATCAGGCAGTTGTGGTCAGTAGTAGCTCCATAATATGATGACAACGTGCTTCAGATGACAATGTGCTTCCTGCCAACAGGAGGACGGGGAGCTTAAGGCCTTCAGGAGCAACTTTGAAAAGATGCCTTTGGAGGGAAGCTGGTGAGAGTAAAGCTAAATCCATCTGTCTCAAAGTATACCAAAAACTTCTTAAGGAAAACATCCTTGACAGCAGTGACCCAAAGTGTTCTGCATACAGTCCACAGTGAAAATTATTACTTAGTCCTGTGTACCTGGCTGGGTATTGGTCCCCATTCAGCTATTTCTATATATTCTTCTCTGCCTTTGGGGCCTCTTATAGAACTTAGAAATTCTCCAGGTTTTCTTCTGCCCCTGCAGATGTTTGGACTTGACGGACATCAAGTGCCTTTTGGCATTTCAAACATGTGCAGTCACCAGCGATGGTGCTTTCTACAGCTCCACGGAGACCACATCCCGCTTACTCGATGTAGTTGCTGGCAACTCTGGGCTAGAAAGATGTTGGCAAGGGCTGATCAAAGTAATTTAGACAACGTTTTTCCTACTGAAAAATCATGTTTGCAAAAAAATGCATCATTTTTCAGAAAGAAATCATCAGGGAAGTCTCTTAGATTCAGGCTTGAATTTCTTTTGAAAATTAGTGACAGTGGGAGAGAGAGAACTCTGGAATAGCAGGCATTCAGGAGAGTATCCAAACAATTCCCATTTTGCTGATCAATCAGCTATTCTTTAGCATTTCCTCCTCTCTTTTTTTAATCATGACAATAAATCTGTATGCTTTGTGAACCAAATTGTCAGTTTACTAGCAACACTGAAGTTAGAAAATTGGAGGGGATTCTTTAAGAAATACCTTCTTAAATACTGTTCTGTTGAAAGACATGAAAACAATTAATCTGACATGCAGATCATTGGCAAGATAGTTTTGCTGGGAATAATAGTATAAAGTTTTGGTGATATAGCAAGGATACCAAACAGGTGTCCAGAGCCCTGGGCTTGCCTGTGAATGGAGCAGTAGTGATATCAGTACACTTTCTGATGGCTGGATAGGCAGGTGGGCCGTGACATGTAATATTCTTGGGTATCCGGTAGTACTGGACAAGCATTTCACAAAGAAATCTCTACTATAATCAAACACTGTGGTTTTGGCACTTTGAGGACCTGTATAACCTACTTGGATTCCAATTTCTCTAATTTCTGGAGGCCCCGTCACCTCCCTTACAACACAGCACATTTTCCCCCTGTACATAGTATTTCATGGTGCCAAGACATAGCGTCAGATAAGCAGAGTGCTTTCTTTCAACCCTTTTCTTTCCTGATAGCCCACAATTCTTGCTAGACTACTAAGGAAAGCCAGAGGAAGGTGAAGAGAAAGTCTTTGGGTTCTGGTTTAATTCAGAGCACCTGCTGTCTTCCTGGGTGCCAGAATTGTATAGCCTTGTTGGGAGCCAGGATGTAATAGCTGTGTCTGATAAATAGCAGCACTAAACGTGCTACAGCAAAGGTTTTCTGTACTATAATAATTGTAGGTGCTGACTTGGTGCAATATATCTTTGCCAGCATGTAGTGATAGAATAAATAGCTGTTTTTAACTATAGGATCAGGACAAGCTAATGCAGTGATTGAGGGAAAGTATCCAGCTAAATGCAGTCTGTCTGTGATGTGCCGTCCTTCCAGCCCAGTCCTACCTGTGCTGGGGGGATGAATGATGGACTCCAGCTGCATTAGCATCCAGTGCTCCTCCTGCACTTCAGTGGGGCACATTTGCTGTTGGGGTGCATTGTCATGGCTGTATCTGCCCCCATGATGGCTCCTAGGCAAAGAGGAGGAGGCAGAGAGAAGGCTGAGAAACCCAACGTTTCAGGGAGCTGTTGGAGGGGAAACAAATCAAGGTCGTGAGTTCACACTCTTTGCAATCTGGTCAGTCTTTGTTGGCCAGGAGAAAATTAATGTGAGTCCAGCCCAGCTCCTGGCAGGATTTTCCTCCCACAGAAGGGTGCCAGAATGGTTGGTCACCATGTTGACAGTCCTGCAGGGGCCAGGATTGAGAGGGGTCTGGTATGTAAGTTAATGTCAACCATTTTTTTCCTGCCCACACCTTGGATATTTTATCTCACTCAGGTGGTTGTAGGACATTTCACACTCTCACTTTCTTCCCTACTGTATTTTTTTTCTGGAAATAAAATAAGCAAAACCCCAGAGAAGAGCTCACATTGATACCGTGCTTCAAGGGACAGCCATCAGAAAAAAAAAAATCAGGCTCTGCAAAGTGGTGTCAGGAAAGAGGCTCCCTTGTGGAGGGTCTGCTTGGGATACAAGAGATAAAGGTTTTCCTTCTTGGGCTCTGGAGTTTTACGTAACTCAATTTCTTAAGAAAGTCTTAGGTACGTCAAGAGTAACCAGCAAGGGACCTTTGGATCACTGGCAAGCATACGAGGGGAGAGTCCTTGCTTCAGCTTGTCTGTCACTGCAGCTAGGCAGGCTGAAATGGGAGCCAAGGAAGGTAAAATCTTTTGCTCCCAGCCATGTTGCCAGCCGAGTGCTGACCCAGGATGAGGGTTCCCTCCCACCACTGCATTGCATTTACTCTGTCCCACTTTGCAGACTATTTTCCCTTCCATCTCTCACTTTTCTACAGCTTTGTCAGCTCTTGCTGCTTGTACTGAGACTACACTTTGCATAATTTATCTCTTTCCTAATGAGGAGATGAAGGCCTGGCTGCAGCTAATGGCACCGAATTAGCGCACCTGCAGTCTGAGCACTGGCTCTCATTTACCAAATCTGCTCTGAGTGTGTGGGAGCTCCTGCCAGCTTTTGAGGTACAAACCTCAGAGATGTGGCTGGGTGGTCCAGAGACTCTTCAGGAGGGAAGAATCTTTAGTCACCTGAGAGTCAGGGTGTTTGAATTTTAAGTTGATTCCTCTGCTACAGTGAATGCCATGCTCTTCTGAGCCTGCCTCAGGTGGAGTTAAAAACAAACTACCTTCATCCAGGACTAGTAGACCTAGAGAGAAAAGGTCTGCTTGAACAGCAGATCTGGTAATCACTGTAAACTGTGTCCTTTTCATGCATACAAGCAGTATGTTTCAGGCAGGCCAAGGAAACCAGTACTTTGCTAGAGCTTTAGTTAGCTTTAGTGACTTGTGTGTTTATCGTGCAGCTAGGAAAAAGAGATAACCAAAAAAGTCTCACTGAGGAGAGGTGGGGTTTTGGAACTTGTATCTCAAGATACATATCTCTAAGATACGTAACTTTTCCGGGTAAAAAAAAGCCTCATTTAATTGAAATATCTTGATAAGTGTCTTCTGAGCGAAGTGCTTTATATATTCTAATACTATTTTCACATCCTTACTCATTCTTTTCTTCTGCACTCTAAGCAGGCACAATTCTTTTGACTGTTTCTCATGGCTGATCTTTTCTCAGCTTCTAACCCTCCCTCCTCTGAATTCACTGATCAATCCACATATTTCTTCAAGTACAGTGCCCAAACCTCGCTTCAGCTGAGGCTTTTTCAGTGCAAAAGGACTGTAGAAAAACTGTTCTCCACTTTTTGACTCCCATAGTTGAGTTCTAGCCACTTGAGTTAAGAGGCATAGTGAACAGCGTTAATGCACTGCCCTGTGCTTAAAGACTGTGTCAATGCCACTAGAGGATATTAAATATTTAATTGTTTGTTCTTGTTGTTTTTCCCATCATACTGTATGATTTCAGCATGTTCTGTAGCCTAACAGAGCTTGCTTTAGATAAGAAAGACTGGTTAATGCAAGGCAGAAAACCTCTTGGATTGTTCCAGTGGTCTTTTCTGGCCTTAGATTTTCTGAATCTTTTAATGCATTTCCTTGCCTTTCTAATCCATGCATATGTGTCCATGTATATGATGCATGTTGATATACACACCTACCTGCATACTTATCCTTAGAGCAATCATTACAGATGTTTATGTGACTATTTACACATAAATCCATCCATATGTGTGTCTGGGTGTATGAAAAACATCTGTAGAGAGAACACTTGGAAGCATCCAAGTGTTTTCCACTCCTAAGATGAGGGGCTGGGTTTGGCCAGGCTGCTTCAGTCACAGGAGGGAAGGAGCAGAGCTGGGGTAGAGCCCTGAAAATCTGATCTTTCTCTTGACCTTTGTAGTCAGCAGACAGAGAGTGGTGGCTGCAGGATGAGTGTAACCTCTCCCCAACACACCCAACACCTCCCTAGATGAGAGCAGGCAAGCTGAGGGGCAGAGCCATTTTGCTGCCCCTAACAATATGCTGCTCTGGGCAAGCGACCAAGCTTATGGCTAGAGCTATCCTTACAAATACCTGCGGGTGTTTAGATATGAATTTCATCATACCATATCAGTGAGAACAATCCTCCAGGAAAAACATGTGCAGGAGAGCAGCAGTCCCAAAAGCAGCCTAAGTAGCAGGAAAATGGCCAGAGCCTGCTGCACAGCAGCCATACCCTGAAAGCATCTCTAGCCCATGACAAGATCCATGAATCTCTCGGCTTCATGTAATTCCGTGCCCCCTGTTCATATTCATGAGTTCAGTGGCTTTCAGCATAGGTCTAGTTCTCCCTCTTCTGTTCTCCTTTCCAAGGCTAGCTAACCGCAGGTGTTCTGAATTCACAGATTTCTGTTTATTCATGAGCTTGAAAGAAAATGTTGGAAAACAAAAGCTGTTTCTGGCTCAGGATGGTCTCTCTTGTTGCTTGTTTTTTTTTGGATTCCCTATCACCACCTCCACCCTGCTACTCCCCCCAC
>JANZLQ010000079.1:74318017-74352358 GCA_026212715.1 Elanus axillaris | reverse complement strand
CCTCCACACCAATGGCCGCGCCCGCCTTTGTGTCCCGGGCTGGTGACCCAGTTTGTGTGGGGGTGGGGGCTGCCAATCAGGGGGTGTGACGTCACCGGCAGCCTATGGGGGCGTGCGCTGGTGGCGGGCTCTGGGCGGGGGTAGGGGGGGACGCGCAGACCCGGCCCACGTGTAACGGTGAGGCCGGGCCGGGCCCGCTGCTGCGGCTCCCCCGGTGCCGCCCCCGCTGCCTAGAGGAGCGGACGCGGCACTCGAGCCCTGCGAGCCGAGCCGGGTGGCGCGGCTTCCCGATCGCCTTCGGCTTGCTGCGGCCATTAGCGGGCTTGCTCCGTGTTCCACGCGTGCATTTGCACCCAGCTGTGCGCGTATGCGTGTACACGCGCGCGTTTATGCGTGTTCGTATGTACTCTTTGCGTTTCAGGAAAATGTTTATTGGAGGCCTCAGCTGGGACACCAGCAAGAAAGACTTGACAGAGTATCTCTCTCGGTTTGGCGAGGTTGTGGATTGTACGATTAAAACAGACCCGGTCACTGGGAGGTCGAGGGGGTTCGGGTTCGTGCTCTTCAAGGATGCTGCCAGTGTGGAGAAGGTGGGTGGATTTCTTGTGGAGTGATGGCAGAAAGCCTGCCTGTGTCACCGTAGTGATCTGAGACTTTGTTTCCTTGTGTGCTTCTTAGGTGTTGGAACTGAAGGAACACAAACTGGATGGGAAGTTAATAGATCCTAAAAGGGCAAAAGCCTTAAAAGGGAAGGAGCCACCAAAGAAAGTGTTTGTTGGCGGGCTGAGTCCAGATACATCTGAAGAACAGATTAAAGAGTACTTTGGTGCTTTTGGCGAGGTATAGTATAATGGCATACAGGAACAGCTCTGGTTTTCAAGTGTGGTGTTACTTCTGTCTTACAGAAGAATTTGTGAGAGAGCTGGCTCAGGTTTACATAAAACTAGGGACTGTTGAAACTACAAGCATGTTAGTGATTCCATAGTGTCCTAATGGGATTGATTTATAGCTGTCAAAAGCAGTTGGCGTAGACATTGGACTGCTGAATGGTTTTGGTAGCCTAAAAAGTTGCTTACAGAGTTCATGTGTTATTGATAGGTACTTTTGATTTCAGATTGAAAACATTGAGCTTCCCATGGACACAAAGACGAATGAAAGGAGGGGCTTCTGTTTTATCACGTACACAGATGAAGAGCCAGTAAAGAAGTTACTAGAAAGCAGATACCATCAAATTGGTTCAGGCAAGGTATGGAAGCTCTTCTTAGCGTGTGAAATAGACCATCTCTGTAGGTCTTCCCTGAAAGCATCTCACAAAATGGTCCTGAGATTCTTGATCAGTTAAAGAACTTCTGTCTTTACAGTGTGAGATCAAAGTAGCACAGCCCAAAGAGGTATACAGGCAACAGCAGCAGCAGCAGAAAGGAGGAAAAAGCAATGCGGCTGGTGGAAGAGGAGGTGGAAGGGGTCGTGGACGGGGTGAGTGTTTTGAATGTTGAAATTAATGTAAATGATTAAGTGTTTGTAGTTATTCCAGGTTTTGGGCTGCATGCATGCAGATCTCGTGTTTAAAATGAATGTGGAAAGTAGCCTGTTAATAAATGGTATTTTTGTGGTTGTGATTGCTTGTGGAATCTTAAGAATATCTTCCTGCTTTGCTTGCATTCAAGTGGTGAAGTGGCAAGCTGACTGTAGGGTGCTTTTGTATACCCGTGGTTGTCAGCATAGCTAAATGGATAGTGCAGTTACCCTTTCATTGGAAGGGATACAGTTGGCTCATGGGTGCAAAACCATGAGCTGTTTGTTAAAGAGGAAGACAGTTTCTTTGCTACACCTTGGAAATAGATGAGAAGCAGTCAGCTGTTATCTTACAGATTAATGCATCTCAGTCTTGAAAAGTCAAGCAGTTACAACCAACACAATGCAGTAAAGCTGATCCTGTGGTATAACTTCATGTTCAGGCAATTAATGATCCAAATTGGAAGTTAAACAGCAGAGCTGCTGTACTGCATGCCTTCAGTGTTGTGTTGTTTTGGTTTTTCCTCACTGTTCTATGAGTGGGAGTACCTGATGTCTTTGTCTAACATGGGTAATAAAGATCTTATGACCCATCTCTCATGGCCAAATGAGATGCCTCAATTCTTTTTAGAAAATTATTTTTCTTGGTAAGGTAGGAGGATTCTTCCAGGTAATAGTTCTGGCATAGAAAGATTGCCACAGACAGTTACATGGAGTGGCATAGGAGAGGAGTGAAATAATAAATTCTGTAACTTAGAAATGCTATACTTGGTTTTAGGTCAGGGACAAAACTGGAATCAAGGATTTAATAACTACTATGATCAAGGCTATGGAAACTACAATAGTGCTTATAGTGATCAAAGCTACAGTGGCTATGGAGGATATGACTATTCTGGGTACAACTATCCCAATTACGGATATGGGCCAGGATACACAGATTACAGTGGTAAGTGATTTTGATCTCATTCCAGGTAATAGTAGCATGCATCTTTAAACAGGGGCCTCGTTTATAACTCTGTTCTGTAACGCCTCTAACTCGTAACACTCTAAGGAGTAGCCCTGTTGGTGTACTGTATGGGAACAAGCTCCTTCAGAATGTTGGATGTTAATCTTAATGCTTCTGGGTGTTGTGGTCTTCCCCCGCCCCCCCCCCCCATATTATCTACAGGTCAACAAAGCACATACGGAAAGGCATCCCGTGGTGGCGGCAATCACCAAAACAACTACCAGCCGTACTAAAGCAGTACCTAGTACTTGAGGAAACAGGTGTGTACATGAGTGCAAGGTCCACTCTGAGTATGTCTAATCTAATTTAAAGATCAATAGACAAATGAAGAGTAAAAACTTGCCTAGCATGACTTTTCCTTTAATTAAGCTTTTGTTAACTTAAAAAATACTTTTTTTTTAAACCAGCTTTGCCTACAGTGTCTATAGATCTTTAACTTTGTAAAAATGTGACTTTATCTTCTTTAGTACTTCAGAAAAACATAAGAGTTTTTCTGTTTTGCGTTGTGTACCAGGTGGTCTAGAGGAATAATTAAACTTATTAGAAGTATTAACAGGTAAAGTACTGAAATGGGTACAACTTAAGGAAAACAAGAATGTTGTCTTCTAACTCTGACATTATACCTTGTTTGTACCCGCCAGCGGGAACTTCATTGCAGGCCGTGTGTCACCCTGACCACGTCTATCTCTGGGGTCGCACGTTGCAGGCAGAGCGCAAGGCATACACCAGAAAACGCTGTCCTGTGGTATGGTCTCTTCCAACTTCATGTACCAGCGTAAAGATTAAAGTGGAAAACTTCAGACTTTGGCTTCTTTTTTTAATCTTTTTGGAGATTAAGTGTCTTAACTTAAATGGTTTTTTACAGGAGTTAAAGTACATAAATGCCTTTACAGCTTAATCATTTGGTCTTCTGTTTAGTGTTGTATTTCAATTGTGGAACCTCATTTTAAGTGTGCATTCTTTAAGATTTAATGCTTGCTTTTTTCTTTTTATAGCTAATAGTGAAATCTGCAAACCAAAACGAACTTTTAAATCTGGAAAGACATTAAAGATCATATGCATGTGGACTGTTTGAACTAAATTGACTTGACCTGTGTTTGCACAGCAGTTGTTTAGATGGATAAACAAATAATGGGATACCCTTTTGGCAGTGTTTCAGTGGGGGGGAAAAAAAACTGATCCAGAGCCTGATAAATTGGATGCATGTTCTGGAACAGCTTCTCCCAAACGGGCTGAATGGCTATATTTGGGAAGATAAATTACCGATAGGTAACAAAACCTCTTTGTGTTACCTTAAATATGCATATGATCTTTAACAGTGAAGAAAGGAATATATAGAAGACTTAAAGCAGTTCATGAAAATGGACCTTTTAACGATTCTTGTAGTAACTTGCACACATCTGACATACATTTTGTCTTGATTTTTAGGTAGAAATACTGCAACAAAGCCATCTTGCAGCGCATCGTGAGTGAATGGAGGGTGGCCTTCATGAGAGGAAATGACTGTTTTGTAAAAGACTTTTAGTGTATGACACAACTGTGTCCCAACTGTACATAGCGGCCGACTAGTTTTCTTTTATGGTTTTTACTTTCTTTTTGCCATTCATGTTACGACCCAATGTGGACTTGTGTTTATACAAACTTTATTTGTATAATTTCATGTTAAAGGATTCTCTAATAAATGCTTACTTAAGTGAATGCGTAGTTTTGCTGTTGGCTTACAGTGGTATAACTATACTTGTATAGAAGGGCAGATAATAAATGGCTCAAGACAAGGTTATTGTCTATACAGGTCAGTACAACCCACTCCTTTTCCTGACCTGTCTTGAGAGCACCATACTGCCTTGAGCGTCACTGTGGAAGACAGCAGTGTCGTCTCCTGCCAGCTGCAGAAAAGGAGAGAGTGGTCTGTGGCACAATACTACCAATTTTGTACATCTCTGCTGCACCTTTTTTTATGCTCATAGCTCAGTACTGCTTGAGGGGTTGGAAGCTGAGACCTGTATTGCCCTTCAAGTGCTTGAAAAACCTGAAGTTATAGCCTTGAGCGTTCTAAAACCAAATTACTTCCCTAGAGCAATTGCTCCTGGACTATTCCAATTCCAAGCAGGAGATTACAAGTTCCTGAACTTTAGGGTCAGCAACTAATTTCTGTACAAGTTGGGATCTCTTCATTTAAGTTAGATCCTGCACTGGATTCTTCTCAACTGGATCAGAAAACAGGTTTTCCATCTTGTGTGTACTAGCAAGCAACATAACAAAAGTCTGAACAAATGATTGCTGGGGAAGGGAAACTGCTTTAGCTAGCCTGTTTTCTGACTAGGAACAGCTGGGATGGGTAAGCAAGCATACACATTCTGCCTGAGGCCAAAGGAGAGCAGCAGTCTGCCTTAAAGTTTTTTCCTTGACATGAGTATCTAGTGCATCAAAAATAAGCCTTGCCTGTTAGAAGAGTAAAGAGAAATATGAATTGCTAATTCACAGGGGTGATGGTCTTGCAAACTTCTAAAGGGAGTAGTCCGGGTAGAGGTTTCCCTCAAAAGTTTCCAAACTAATTTCAGTGTTTATTTTTCTCTCAGGCAGCTGGGTGTTTTATTTTCTTCTGTTATACAGAAGGCTGCATGCTCTAACTGCTGTGGGTTAAGCAGTTGCTAGGTCTGGGGAGGTTCCTGTCATCTTAGCAGTTAGGTTGAATGAGAGAAGACTCACTGACATCACAGGGTACAGACTAAAACAGCATGACCTCTCGGAGAAGCCACAGTGGTATGTGACTTTGTACTCCTAACTTTTCCAGAGTGCAGCTGGATGCAGAAGCTGTTTGATGCTGTGAAAAGCCAAAATTGGGACTCAATAGTCAGAAGGCTATTAAGCAGGTATCCTTTATTGCCATGCTGGGCACACGGGATATCTCCTGCTGTGTGTGCCTGATCAGATTAATTGCATAGTTTACATACAAGCTCTATATGCAGTTTCATTACATTTTGAGAAAAGTTTTACATATTCATCAACTTTCTGGGAACTTGTTATCATATGTAAATGTCCTTCATGTGGTCTTCAGGAGTCCTGTGGTAGTCTTCTGTAGTCTTCCTCACTTGTCTGCTGTTTGACCCTTCTCAGATGATTCTGTGCAGTGTGATCTTCTACATGTTTTGATACATCTTATCCTAAGGAATGCTTGTTAGTGCCTCTATTATCTATGTCTACCTTAATGAGGCAGTTCTCCAGACACTGCAAGGCTGTCCAAAAGCAATGTTTTTCTTTTGGTATCTTTCACACCATGGAGCGTACAGAACCCTTATCTACTACCAGTCAGCAAATAATTGGGCAAAAAATAGCATGACCATTATGTTCAGAAAAACATTTTGTATCATGTTCTTACCAGCACTGCTTTACTTTTGCCATTAGGACATGGCTTTGCTATTACATTTGTTTGTTAGTATACAAAAAACTACTTGTCTAAGAGTCAAGTTTTACTTCAACCTGTAGCACTTTATGTTTTAAATTTGGGTGGTTTTGGTTTTGTTTGTTTTTTTTTCTGGTAAAAGCTTCATTTCGGTACCTTCAGGCACAGGATGCTGCAGGGGTTGTCCACAGGTTGTGAGGTGCCCACGAGCTCCGTGCCGATTGGAGGGCGGCTCTCTCGGCCTCACGAAGAGCCATCGTCCGCCTCGTACCCTGCTCCGCAGCGGCCACCCGAAAAACCCCCAAAGCGCTGCCGTTAGCGGCAGGTCGCCCACGGGCAACCGTCACCAACCGACAGCTCTAACGGCTCCGGGTACGGCGCACCCCCCCCGCCCCCCGCCTTCTCCCCCCGTGTTGGGAGTAAAATCTCTAAACATGGAGACAAAAAATATACTGGAAATCAGCAACTGGGCACTTTCTCTCCAAATTTTACATGCTGATGCAGTTCTGTGTTAGCCAAAAATAGCAACAAAAACAACAACAACAAAAAGAAAAAAATGTTTAATGCAAATTACTTGCCACAGATTCTTTTCCAAAGCAGTAGCATTTACTCTATAGTGTAGTGCAGCTGGCTGCTGGTCCCCTGTGGAGATCTCTGACTAAGGTACCATTTAGAAACAATTTGGCTGATCCATCATATGTATTTTTGGCAGATCTTTTCCCTCATTTCTTCTTTACTAAGAAATTATGACAGATGAGCCTCAGATATAGAGATCTGCTTCTGGTAATCATCTCCTAGAGGATTATTTGAAGCCTAGACCACCACTGTAGCTGTCCTATTCATCCTCTGGATGCCTGTCCCAAGCTCAGACAACCTGTGGCAGTCCTATCTGTAAACTGAGCTCCTCCTGTGGGCTTCTGCCATATGGGTAAAATACAGACTCTGAGGAAACCAGTGGCAAAGCTCTGGCAACACTTTATGCCCAGCATTCAACCCTGCTCATCCACAGGATGATTCTCAAATTATCCAGATCTGCGTTACATGATTTGTTCATCCATTCATCTGATTTTCACAGGTACTTTCTTCCCATCAAACTTGAGACACTGTATTTCTAAGTGGGGTCAATATTAGATTTCCTTACAGTCCATGCATAGAAAGCGCACTCCAAGTGGCAATTCAGTCCCTTGACAATTTGACTCATTCTCAAGAGGTGCCATTATTTTTCAGATGACTGCAGAGGGAACCTGATACACCTAACTTAGATGCCTAATGAAAACTGGGATTAAATTCAAATCCTTGGGAAACATGAGGTCATGACCAATACTCTCCATTTCCTCTTCAGCTACCTATTGCTGTACTGTCTCTATCTATACCTTCATAGTACTAAGGTGGAAAAACTTCTTATCTGATGGAATAGGTCTGCTGACTTAGGAGATGGTGATCTTCCCGTTTGAGGAAGTTTTCTTGTTCTGATTTCACTTTCAGGCTTATACGTTCACTGTGGGCCTCAGCCACAGTCTGATTTATTTTTTTTTTAGGCTTTTCTTACAAGTGTTTTGATGCTACTCTCATTCACAATTCATACATGAGCAACTGTTGTTCTACCTTAAGCAGTTTAGCACAGTTTTAAGAGGGAAGAAGAGTTTTGCAGGTAGGTGCCTGAGCTAAGTTTCAGGAAATCCAGCTCCAATTCCTATCTTACCCACAGAGAAGATAGCTGTTATGACCTTCAGTAAGTCACTTAATCTCAGTGCTAGAGTTCCTGTAACTTTCCATCCTCTCCTATCCATCATCTCTGCTTACACTGTAAAGTCTTTAGGCAGCTTAAGCTTCCTGGTAGCACTAAAATGCACTCATAAATTATAATCAGGTCATCTATGTTCTCCAATATTGCATTTAAACAACAACAACAAAAAACATCTACAGTTTTTCAGCTGCTTTTCAACCACTGTTACCTTAGCCACTTCAGGCTGAAATGAGAGATCTTAGTGGGTTGGATTCAACACACGCAGCCTCTAGATGTCTGGAAGTCAGGTGCAGAGGCACCTTGTCATCTAGAACCTTTCTATAGTCAATGGAGGAAGAGGACCATCACAAAAGAAAGTTTGTCTTCTATATCCTCAAGCTATGCCTAAGAACAAAAGAAATCTCTCTTTGGAGGTATGTGCTTGTCTTTATTTGATCAAGGAAGGAGCTGGAATGATTAGATCAAACTAAATGCTAT
Organism: Elanus axillaris; assembly: GCA_026212715.1. Classification (NCBI taxonomy): domain Eukaryota; kingdom Metazoa; phylum Chordata; class Aves; order Accipitriformes; family Accipitridae; genus Elanus; species Elanus axillaris. The sequence continues at coordinate 74,344,210 of JANZLQ010000079.1, read as the reverse complement.
ACTGTTAAAGTTAGGATTGACTGAGATTAAATGAATCATATTCTAAATACATATATTTTTTACTGGGTATACTTTTTACTTGTTATCCAATGCCCTGGATAAGCATGATACTTCTGCTTTTTTGCTGATTCAGTAGGTTGTATTTTTTATATTGATTGTCTTCTCTTTCCCATACAAGCACAGGACAGCATTGTTGGAAGTATCATTTTTTAAATGAGACTCTCTGAACAGGTTTTGTCACAACAGACCCTAAGATACAAAACGCAGCAGTAAAGATGTCATGTAAGGGTGGAACTGCCTGTGATTGTGCAATCATGAAACATTTCTTCTCATCCTGAGCCTACCATACATTTCAGGTGTGATGATAGCCCAAAACTTCTTTGTGCTAACCTTCCTATTAAATGAAACAGCTTACTGGTACATCTTGGTTTCCCCCTCAAAGATATTTTTGTTGATGTGTTTGAAACTTTAAGATTACATTGATCTTTCTGAAGGTTGAGAAATTAGTGCTGCCATACCAAAGTCGATCTAAGGATATCTGCTATTTTTGCTTCATTTCGCACATCATGTGGTGATTCTTGAAGGTGTAGTCTATGAAATACAGTGACATGATTATGCAAAGATTGCAGAATGTGTTTTGAACAAAGATTCATTATGAAGAAGCTTGAAAAACCTTCCATGATAGAGTGCGATAAATTATTTCTAAGATTTTGATTTAAAGTAATTATATTTTAAAGGTGGCTGCATATACATAAACACACACATAGCATTTTATATAGAAATCTTTCAATGAACTCAGAAAGAAGAACAAGAAATGTATTGTCCAAAACCCACTGTCATTAAAGAGAAGCCATCTTACTTGAAGCCTACCTGTCTCAATGAGAATGAACTCAGATTTGCCAATTTTACATTTTACTATTCTGTTTTCTTTCTTTTCTTCTCACATACGCTCTTTCTTTCTCATATTCTAGTTAAAAACAGTACAGTCTTACAAGATTTACAATGATGGGGTTTTTTTCTTCTGTTAACTTATTGGCTCTTCTGTTAACTTATTGGCTGGCAATAAACTCATGATAAATTTGAGACATAAAATGTGCCAAAGTCTACAAATCCAGTGGATCACCACATGGGACAAATAAAAAGCATAGCTGCTATTTATCTGCCCTTGGAAATAATTAGTAACTGCAGCTCATGGCTCCCTTGCACTCTGGATACTCAGGCACAATCAAAAGCCATTTACATTTCAGGGTGTCTGCTTATGTCTCACTTATTATTTGTTTCTTGATAAGAAGTTTCTCTTTGCTCCAAACTGTGGATCAAAGCAATTAGATGTTACCTGGATCCTCCCAAGTTCCAGGTAGCTAATATGGGATATTATATACATACCTATACAAGATACAGACCAATCTCCTGCCCACCAGCAGAGAAAACAGGTATCTTTACCAGCTTAGCTTGAGTTGATCTTGCCTTGTAGTGGGGGAAACTGACCTTTGGAGTTCCCTTCCAGCCCTGTTCTCTGTGATTTCCTTCAGGGAAAAGGAAGCTATGCAAAGCAATTTAGGGTGGGGTCTCTGGAGAATGCAGTATACTTTCTGCAAAGGGCAAAGCAAAGAAGAACTCATTCTGCTGAAGTTATTCAATGTTATCCCCTGCCGACATTTACTTAATTATCTTTCTGTTCTATAATGGCAATTGAGTTATGGCTCTTTCCTGGAACTTCTATGTCCTTCCCTAGTGAATGTATTTGTGTGTGTGTGTGTGTGTTTTAAAGAAGAATAAATTGAGTCCAATCAGTTCTGCTTTGCTCAAGGCAGAATTTATGATGGCCTTGTTGGAAAAAGAAGCCATGAGGCAGGACAGGACAGTACTGCTGCTACCTTTTAGCTGTTAGATATGCATTATAAACTGAAGGCTCTTCTCTCCATACTATTCAAAAACCTGTGTAAGGGATATCATTGCCACTTGTCAGGATCATTCACTGCCTAAATGTTTTCCTCCTCCGTACTTGCTCAGCTTCTCCAGATTACCTTAGCGCCTGTGGACTGCATTCACCCAAACCTCAGGTGCACAGAGTTGATGTTTCAACCCCATCTCCTTACTGCAGGGATGGTTTGATGGCCATATAAAAGGAAGGGTAATCCTCTGCACAGCATGTATGCCTGGTGAACTAAAGGCATCATTTACTCTGCTATCTACTTTCTCTTCTGTTACTTTGGAGAAGGAAGCTAGATGGGAATCTTCTCAGATAATTTTAACTCTGTAAAAAGGAAGGTGTTCAGTCTAAGCTACTATTCTTAGCTCTCTCTAGTCAATAGGGAGAGACAGGCACCTTTGTAAGGCAATGGATGCCATTTCTTGCAGAACAGGATGATTCACTGCATGGGGCACCTGACTCCCTGTTGATGATACAGCAAGTGGAGATGCCTGGAATGAACCTGATGTCCAACTTTGGATGGTTAAATTTAAGTGACATGAACTTATCTCTCAGCTTCAGTTTTGTACCTGGCAAATGAGAATAAACTGACTTCTCCAGAGGTGTCTCAAGGATAGGTATACTCAAAGTTGTTGCTCATTTGGTATTTCAACAGGGCCATAGTAGCCACCAAGGAATCATGCCTTTTTTTTCCTCTAAGAGCTTTTCTCAAGGCCTCCTAGTTAGCAGTACAAGTTGCCATCAGTTTACTCCTCATTTTCATAGCCCACACTGATATGATTACGGAAATACTGCTCTTGCCTCAACCCTAGGAATGCCAGCAACCATCAGCTGCATGTACAAGTAACAGCATAAAAGAACAAAAATGCTAGGCTCTTCCCTTGCAAGAGATTTTTGACACTTAGGCCACAAGGGCACCTTAAGTTTCAAGATTTAGAGGGTTCTCCCTCTGCTAATTTTTCAAGCCAATTTTCGTATATTATTGTTACATGTCTCTGCAGCATGAGGAGACCCCAGGTTGGGATCAAGGTCTGCTGTGCTGGCCTTTACCAGAAAAGAGTACCGTCATGGCAACATGATGCAAGTAGAGAGGAAAGATGATGAAATATTTTGCCAGTGACTGATTGTGTGATCAGGAGAAAATCTGCCATTTAAAGAAACACTTGACAACCTTCCTCCAACTCCCTAGTAGTGAATAGTTTCCAGCTTCCAAACAAGAAGAGACAGGACAGTATGACTGAGTGGAGGCCCAAGGTGCCTTTGCACGAATCCTCATGTCCTAGGGTTATTTGACTTTCGTTTTATTTAGTGTCAAGTTTTACCTCTATAAGGAGAAAAGAAAAAAAGAAGAAAAAAAAAAAGGAGCTGATGAATTTTCCTCTTCCTATGGAATGAAATGCCATCACTTGTTGCATTGCATCTTCATCGCTGCCTTGGGGGTATTTGATTTCATGAATCTGATTAAATTATTCTGCTCTCAGTATTTCTTTAATATTGCTTTATAAAATATACTCCTAGTGGCTTCAGTAGTGAGAGCACTTGCTGTACTTTCTTTAAAGCTTGCACAGTCCCTCCTGGGGCTGGGGGAAGAGCCCTTATTAAAGAGTTCAGTGATAAAAGCTTCTTCCTCTAGGAGAATTACTTTGAAACAACTGAAACCCACACATACTTTTTCATAATGATTATGGAGGCACCCATACTAATGCCTTTCAGCGTAAGATGTGGCCATCTCTGATTTCATTGGCAGAAAACCTCCATCCGCAGAAATTTCAGAACATTGTCATCTGATCACAGCTACCATCTGATGGGAGCTGATAATAAACCCACAGTGGTGAATACCTGCAATTTGCTCTGTGGTGAAATATTGTATTTTTATATAATGGGGTTTTCTGAGGCCCTGACCTTAGGTAGGGTAAATCACTGTGTAAACATTCAGGGAGGGACTGTCCTTGTGGCAAGGACCACATAGACCTAATGAGCAGCATGGCTAAAAACAAAGTGGATGGAAAAAAAGCAGAGAGGAGGTTAAGTAAGGCCATGCCAAAGGTGAGTGGTGGAGCTGAAGGAAAAAAAAAAAACCTCAACTTTCTACCCCTTGCCCAGTACTGCTGCACTGTCACTCATCAAGGGTCCTGTTTTAATAGGAAATAGCTGCCCTGCTGCTATACTGTGACTCTTGATCTGCTATCAGCTCTGTCCATGGGGGCTTAGGACACTGGGCTTTCAAAATCATGTAAGAGTTATAGGAGCATAAATCCCAAGGCAAGTCTTTGAACCTGAAACTGAAGAATCCAGCCTTTTTTTTTTTCTGTGCATTACCCACAGGGCACATAAAGCGTGAGCAAAGGTATTATGTACCAGGCCAACGTACCCAAGGGCATATGCAGACAGTAGGCAAAAGTCAGAAAGACAGACTCTAAGGCTTCTGATCAGGCTCTCTCCTCCTCAGTCTGATCACCAGTTCTTAAAAATTTCTGTTCATTTTATCACTTGGATACATGCAGGGTAATGTGCAAGGAAATTTGGCCTCATCCTCTACCTGGTTCCTAATTGGGAAATCATCCATCTTGTTACAGGTGATGAAAGCTCTTTATTGTTATTAAATGTCTGCAAATAACTCATAAGTTGCATTGCTTCTCTGAGAGTGACACGTAACGTATATAAACATATATAATAATTGTTAGGAGCAACTCAGGCATCTACTGCTGGTTTGCAAGATAAATGACATTAATCAACAGGATGCCTACAGAACTTTTGGTGAGTCATTTGTTATGCTAATTGAACCACTTAAAGTAAACTGTCAATGAATAGAAATTTTTGACAGCTGAGATGAGACGTGGGGCTAATTAGTCAGCTGCCATAAAAACCCCTGCCCAATTTTAATAATGTAATATTTAAGAGAGAGGATAATGTTAATCATCTGACCAGACCTCTCTCCCAGAGGATATAGTAGCAAAAGGCATAGCCCATCACGAAAATCAAGTTTCTCTAGGAAGAAAGCAAAACAAATGGCTGGCTGCGCAGAGATGACAACCTTTGCAAGAGACTTGATGTGTCCCATAGGTTACAGCGAACTTTTTAATTAATACACAAAAGCCCAACTTTTGCTCTAAATTACCTGTGTCCTTTTAGATCAATCCCCTTGTTTTCACTCAAAGTATTTTGCATTCACGCTAGCAGCAATGAGATCATTGGGTCTGACTGTAAGACTTAGTCCTAATCTACAAATCAAATGGATTGATTGGATACACACGCTGAGCATCTAGAAGTCATGAGCAGCATTTTGGCAAGCCCTTTGGAGCTGGGTTGTAGAAGATGTAACAGTATAAAGTTATGACTGAGATCACAAGAGAAACTTCAGAATGTTACATTTCTCTTTTTGTAATAGTTTCAAGAGCTTGTAATGACTTCCATCCTTTCATGGTGCTGCCACTTTCACTCTTGAAATTGTGCCAGCCCGGGGGAGTGAGCTTGGTCTTGGGACTGTCCAACAGAGCAGCCAAAGGCTTTTGGAGTGGAAGCCTTTTAGTCGTAGAGCATACCAGAAACTTTCCAAGCTTAACAGACTTAGAAATACTTTAAAAGAAATTACTGTTTCTCCTGTGCTCAGCTGCTGCATAATATAACTAATCTTGATTCCACTGAGGACATGCCAAAACTCCCGTTGTCTTAAATGACAGGACTGGGACTTACAGCTGCTAGTGCATTCCACCCCGAGGTTGTTGCAATTCTGTAGTAGGTAAGCAGCGACTCCAGTACTATAGCAAGTGTCAGTAGCAATCACAAGTTACCAAATTCCCTCTAAAATTCTCCCTTTTATGCTTGCCGAAAACTTCCTCAAAACAATTTCCCTTTTATTGCAAATTTCCATTCTTAATGTCAGCCAGAAAGATGTTGTGGAATCAGACCTGCCTCATTTGCTCAGTACAAGCTTTGGAAGGAAAATAAAATGAACAAACCTGCCAATCTTCTTAGATGTTGCTGTCCAAATTTTGCTTAGAAGAGTAGGGGGAAATAAGGGCAGATGCTTGAATATGGTGAAGAAAAGCATTTCCATTGCTACTGGTGCTAATTTCTACGAAAAGCAATTGTGAGCCAGAAACTTTAACCTTGCTTTCTTTCTGTTTTTTTCCTTTTTTTGGAAATTACTAGATTTCGCAAAGCTCATTTGGAAGAAAATTGATTTTTCTAATTTTAAATTTTCAAGGTTTTAAAGGTAGCAGTGTGGTACAGATACCTAAACTTAATACTTAGGGAAATGTTCAAAACAGCCTTTCAAAGTGCTAAGAAACAGGAAAGGTACTAGTTAATGTATCACCTAAAAATGTCAGCACTACTGGTCAGTGGCCACATCTCTTTATCTGACTTTTTCTTAGTCCATGTGTATATGCACCTACACCTCTACCATGATAATACCTGTATTTTAATGTGCCATAACAATATTAAAAACGTAATACATTTATTTCTGTGGGTTGAATTTACCTTTCTTTTTTCTGTCACTCTGTTGTCCCCCTCTGACACATTCACACACAAAGTCATGCATATGCACAATATTCAATGGACTTTGAATAAAATCTGTACAATGAACTGCATTTCCAGGAGCACTAGAAACAACAGCACCCATTTTTAGCATGTACCCAGGTTAACCTGAAAGTCTGTGACATGGATGTCACAAATGTCACAAATTAGGAGCTGGTATTGTCACAAGCCCAAAGTGCTGAGACACTTTTGCTGCTGCTTATAGGAGGAGCTAAGGTGACACAGACTTCACCATGAAGGAAAGCCAAGCACGGTAAGGACAGAAGTAGAAATAATCTTTCCCTTTGGTAAAAGAGACTGTCTCAGTGAACCTGGATCTTGCTTCTTCCACCCTAAGTAGCAAAGGGATGTCTCCATCTACCAGCTAGCTAAAGGCACAGCAGTCTTCTTCCTGGGGCTGGGCTGAAAAACTCCCTTGTATGACTTACAAACACTACTAATAATTGGGGTGGGGGGAAGGATTCAGAAAGGCTGACCTAACCTGGCCCCACCAAATTCCTTCCATCAACCACAAAGAAAGCTCAGCTTTCTCCAAGGCAATTCAGCTTAAGCAAGCATGAAGCACAAGTGCCATCACCCAAACCTCCAGACCTGCTTAATCTGACAGGTCTGAAATACATCAAAGTACTCCCAGCTCTTTCCTTTCTCTCTTCTTTCTGGTGTCCTGGCACTTAGTGTCTTTCCCTGTCTGGAGCAGTGTCTGAGTTGGAGTGGGTGATGTCCCGTAAATTGAAGTGTTAGTAAGGGCTGGGAAAGGTGAAGTGGACATGGCAAGTCTTTAGATTGAGTTAAACTGAACAGTCTGTGAGGCAAGGCAAACCAAAAAAGTGATAGTTTCAGTAGCATTGAAGCCGCTGCCTCAAGTTGCGAGCAGCTAGCAAGCCTGTTTCCCCCCTGTGTCCAAGCCAAAGAGATGAGAAACCACTATTCAGTGGGGCTAGGGCAGACACTCAGACACAGCCTCAAAATCTGTCCAGGGTCCAGCTGATTTGTCAAGTGTGTCCTATGCTGGGGCTCGCTCAAAGCTCAGACATGGGTTTTGATTGCTTAGGATGGGTTTTTTGTCCAGAACCCAGCTGATTTCTCAAGGACCTTTCAAAGCCAATTTTACGTGATACCGTGCAGAAGATTTATCTCAGTCAGTGGTCAGTGACTCTCTTATGTTCCCCTTTTAATCAACAGAAGATACAAATCTTTCAAGGCCTCCTATGGCAATTTGTCTTTGGTTTTAGGAACATATATTTTCAGCTTTTGACATCTGCATTGTGCTTTTCCAAATGATAGCTATTGGAAGAACAAAGACAGAATGTGTCTGTTTTAAGCTCCCCATAAAGACATGCTTCCTTTATGCTACAGCAACTACAAACAGTGTTGGCTCTTGAGCAATTTTTTTTGTTTTAAAGAGATTCTAAATGTCACACTTTTTCGTCTCCATCTAAAGAAAAAAAATGCTTTTAGTGCAGAATTTTGATTCAGAAATCTACTAATTTCTGTTAAAAAAAGACCAATTTGGCTGATCCTTGTTCACAACAACAAACCCTAATTCTCATCTACAATTTCAGTTTTCTTGCTTTTCCAAGCAAGTTGCTGAGCAACTTTGAAAGCTACTCCTGAATAGAGAGTGCTGGGGTACAGAAAACCCAGGGCAGAAGGCAGAGGTGTTCATGTGTGCAGTAGGAAAAGAGATTTCCTTCACCTTTACCAAGTGCAAGGATTTTAAATCCAGCGGTTGGCATCTGTATATGTTGGGAGGATCCTGCCTAAGAATATTCTCCTAGAAAACGCCAAAAACTTCATTAACTGGACTCCAGACTGATAATTCATGCATCAGAAGTGAGCCTACGCCTCAAATTCTGGGTGAGGTTGAAATCTAAACTCATATTTTGCCTCTATCCTTAATCTCTATAATGACCTAAACCCTCCCAAATTTTGCTGAGAAAAAAAAGGGGTGTGAAGAAAAGATCCAACTTTACAGCCTTGACCTATTTCTAATCCTGTTCTGGTTGCTAGTTACTGGGCTCCCTTCCAAACATACTGTTTACTTTAGGGCTGATTTTTCTCCATCCAGATTAAAATTCCAGTGAGTTTCTTTCATTCCTTTAGACTGTAACCCCAAATGGGCCGTGATATTTTATTTGGAATATAGTAGCTAGATAATGATGCTCTCAGCAACCCACAGAAACCAGGCAATTTGTATATGAGGAGCTCGTATGCACACAGAAACATGCAGGAGCTCATGCATATGATTCTGCACATTGCCTCATATACACACATACAGATAAATGTGCTCCATGAACATGCTTATGGCTACTTCTATGCTATGCACATATGGACTAAACAATTACACTCACCTATAAGCCTGTCATAAGGCAACATAAATGCCAGCTGCCTTTGAAGTTTCCCGAAGAGCAGGAAAACGAGTCAACAGTGCTGGCCAACATCACATCATTAATCATCTATTAGCCGAGGTTGTGTGCTCCTGTCACCTGTCACTTTGTAATGCATGCAAATCACTCCAAGAGTAACATTTTCAGCCTGACATTTCCAGGGCCAGATCTGGGATCAACCTGCTCTTTGTATTTGAGATGAAAAGGAAGTAAAGAAACAAGCAGTGATACTGTTTGAAGGAGACAGGGAAAACTAAAGAAATAAGAAAAGTAATGAAAAATTGGTCAGGAGAGTTGAATTCAAAAAACAGAGTTACAATTGTGAGGTTTTTCCTATTACCAGCAAATACTTACTTTAAAAACATATCTCTGCTTTATAGGTCTTAAAAGAGGGAACCATAGAGACAATGCTATTTTCCTGCTGAACTCTGTAGAAAGGAGAACGCTGTCTATAAATTTTTGTATTTGGAATTCATAAATTAGAAATCCCATCTACCTGTAGAAATCTGCATCTGAACTGTTTACTTGAAGTTCCCATTGTGGTCAATGGATGGAAATGGGATATATTTTTTTTTATACATTCCTCTGATATCTGGTTTAGATATGTACCTTAGGAGGAAATGAATTGCTGAAGTGCATGGAAGTGTCTAATTTCCTCCTTTGATTAACAAGGTAGTTGAGGGTGACTAGCTCAGATGTACACAGCTACTGTAGGTATCTATGTTTAGTGAGCTGAATCTCACCCCTATTAATTTTTAACTCAGTTTGAATTCTGATGATTCAGAAGAGACAGAAAGTGTGATACCAAACTAATTTCCTCTATTATTTTTGTCATGACTATTGAAAGGGTAGGCTAATATAAACTCTTCGTAGCCTAGACCTGGCCAGCCTAAAAATGCAAGGTTAAGTCTTTTAATATCTTTATTATGCATTGTGTGTGTTAACCAGGCACCTTTACAGTAAATTAGTGTTGCATGACCAGCTTCTCCAGGAAGACCCACTCTTCTACATACAAGCCTTCCCTGCCATAGTGACGACTCGGCTTAAATTCTTTTTGGATAGGTTATATCTGACCAAATGTCAGTACTACAGTGATCTCCATTTGAGCTGGTCCACAACAGCCTGTGAAGAGATAAAGATGACTTTAGGCTTAAATGTATCTCACTGCTAAATAAATACCTGGAATAAATCAGCTGGAGATTTCTAGTAGTTTGGGTGGAGATGTTCACAGCTGTATCTCTTCTGATAGGTAAGAGGTTCCCATCCTTCATATCTGTCTTTCATAAGATATTCATGTTAGATTTCTGTCCAACTCCCTCCTTTATTGTCACCTTTCCTTTCCTTTTCACTATTTTCACTTCGCCTCCCTTTGGCCCACTTTGGCAAAGTATGTCTGCCCTTTTCCTTGTTCATCCTTACACAGATGAAGATTGCTTCAGTGTGAGGAAGGGACACCTCCGACTGAAGAGAGGAGGGGTCACAGGCTTCTCTCCTGCGGCTCCCCGCTGGCAGGGATGGTAGCGCTCTGTGCCACACCACATCTCATTACCCCAGGAAGGCAGCCACAAATTAATCTTGCTTATACTGGAGGGGAGGCAGTACTGGGAAACCAGAATATGCCATCAGCAGCCCTCACCAGGATTCAGTTCCCTGTCACTGTCTTCAGGGGAAACTGAGTATAGAAATTTTCTTTCCCATTTAGTGGCTGAATTTCCTTTCTTTCCTCTACTGAGATAAATCAGCTTTATTCTTTAATTCCTTTGCTATTAGAGGATGTAAAAGGGCTATATTTCTGCAGGGATCAGCAGGGAGACATCCCCTCTGTGGAGTCTAAATTAGGGTGCAGCACTCCAGGGGCGGAGGGCCAATATCCTTAGGCAGCCCACAGGATATGTATTTGCAGGAGATTTTGAGGCTTATTTCTTTGGATAGATAAACTGCAGATCATGAAGGCAATTAATCACGGACTCATGGACGAGTACATCTGGAAGGGACCTCAAAAGGTCATCTTGTCCATCCCCCAGCACGGAGGCAGGATAAATGTACACAGACCATCCCTGACAGATGTGTGTCTGCTTCTCTCTGCTTCCACTCTGGATGCTCTCACACCATTATCCATCTAGTGAAGAAGCTGAATTGAGGTTATGAGGAGAAGCAGAATATATAACTTTTTAAGCCTGAAGATTTCCCCCTTACTCTCTCTTGGGGCCTGAATCCTGTTTTTGGCAAGTGGAAGATCCGATCCTCACTGTAAAATCTTAAAAAGGGAAGGAGGCATGAGCAATTTGTTCATTTTGTAGACCAGGTTCTATTCCGAGATGTAAGACGTTTCTGATTGCTTGTTCAGTAGTAAAGCTCAAAATTAAATCTTATCTGGATGTGCGCATGCGTAAAAAATGAGAACAAAAGAAGAGGAGGAAAAATTAAGTAAAAGAAGAGTGAAAAGAGAGAAGGGACAGAGAGGAAGATAAAATTTGCTAGATGAAGGGGGAAAGGCAGAGAGGGGCAGGGACTGACTTGAAAGGAGGAATGAAGAAACAGGAGGAACAGAAGGAGGACATACAGGCTGAAGTGAGAACGTGAAGAGCTGCTGTTTCTTGAGCTGGTCATTTCTAACAGAGAGATCAGAAAGACTTTTTGTTGTTGTTGTCCTTAAGTGACTTCTCCCACTGGCCTACATCTCATTTTATGGCAGGTAAATAAGCCTGCCTAATTGGTCCCTTGTTCAAGAATGAGAATATCGAGCTGAGCTTGCTCCTTCTGAAGTGGGATCTTGTCCAATTTATGGTCTTAGCAGATGTGATCTCTTCAGGGTTCCACTGTAATGATAAATTGAAACATTTGAATGCTGCGTTCCCAGGTCTGGGCATCCAGCTTTGTGAGTTGGGAGAGAGGATCTGATCAAGTTTCCTTCTGAAATGACAAATTGTGGTTTCTAGAAACATGACTTCGTCCCATTTGCAAGCCTAACAGTTGTGGAGACCTAGAGTGGGTTGGGCAAAGAAGGAGGTACCAAGGTCACTTCAGTCTTAAGGACTCAGGTCTGGGAGTCAAGATCTCCTTCAAGACTGAAAGTCTGGAAGTGCACCTTCAGTCAGAAGCACTTTAAATTAAGGTGACACTTACAAACACTTTATTAATAATTAATAAGTGATTAATGAAAATTACTTTTTAGCTAATAAATTGCTCGAAGACACATTAGAGCATGTTTCAGAAAGACGTGGATAAATATTTTTATGCATTCCCGTTTATAAATGCTTAGTAATGGGCTCTCAACTTTCAGGTGCCTCGGCATCATTTATCCCCATCATCCTGGTGGCATGCTATAGAGACATCTTATAATAATTTATTTTCAGAATTTGTTCCTATTAATCATGTATTAATTATTATTAAGAAAACATTTGTGCACACTCCTCTTAATCTGAATTCTTGCTTGACTGGTTTTCCTAGGAGTGTGGAGGAGCACCCAGCTTACACAGCTCATCATGTTACTCTAGAGCCAGGCAGGTGGCATTCTGGCTGCTGCAAAACGGTAGTTCATTACACTACCTCAATGTATTCTAGCTAAGGATTGAGACTAGCCTGCTCTGTCCTTGCTAAATTTTGCCCTATGCAGCAAAGAGAGGATCTACAAGGATGCATGCGCACTGCTACCAGTGCTAAGTAGCGCTGCCATTTCTGTAGTGTCTGGGCACTACAGGACAGGAATTCATTACTGAAATCTGTCCTCCTGTGAAAGAGACCACTGAGTTTTCCTCCTGTCTGGTATGTATAGGTACAGAAGTCCGGATTTTGGAAATTTGTTAGGCACCTGTGGAAATTAATGAGCTTGCAGCTGAAAATGGCTAATGACTTGCCCACAGCTCAGTCCCGTGCTGGTTCTTTACCCACTGGGTCTTTCTGCTGCAAGGTCAGGCCTGATCTGTCAGTGAAGACTATACAGAGACTGGGATAAGATGGGCTGTGTAGATGCTTTACACTGGGCTTTGGCTGAATCTGTTCCTCCATGAAAGTCAGAACAGCATGAGGGCTACTGTTATTTATATTAACCTTAAGGATTGACAAGACACAGGGAAACCTAAGGAAATTATGAAGATAGCTGAAAAATTGGCCTGAAATCACAGAATAAATTGCTGGAGCCAGACTGATTTTTTCACTGACTGGCATTAGACCAGTAGGCATGACTGCCTGACTGGTGATTTTCAGATGAGTTTAGGCCAGCAGTTCCTAAGCCTGAGCTCAGAGTCTGTTGCCTTTAAGACCTCTCAACATCAGTCTGAGCAATGGGGAATTAAAGGCGTAACCTGTTAAGGCCAAGTACTGGAGACAACACTTGCTGGATACTTTGGTCTTCCTATCAGCAAAGGGCTGGATGACCTCTGCTTTGTCCTACATAAACGAGGTAAATCACAAATAGCAGCTGTCTCAGCTTAGAAATTACTTCAAATAAGGATCTCAATTTATTCACTGCATTTTTAATGGTGAGAGAGGACAATATTCCAAAACACCTCCACTTCCTCTGGAAAGCTTTTTAAAAACATGCATTCCTTGGAGAGTGAAAAAATAATAGAGCCTATTTCCCTACAGTACTTCATCTCGTGATTACTTTGTCTCATATCTATCAAGCTGCAAATGAAACCTCCTGTGCCAATTGGTTCAAAGTTATTGAGGGGAGCGGAAAAGAGAGAGACAGATGTAATTAGACATTAAGATACAGAATAATCACAAAATCTCCCATTTCTTTATGAAACCAAACTAAAAATAATTTGGAAATTGAGTCAAAGTTTCGTCCCTGGATCCCATGCAGAGCTCTGTGACAACAGACCATTGTGCAGGACAAAATAGCCCTGTGACTCCTGAATTGAATTTGTTCTGCCTGTTCATGGCCAGTTTGCACTCAATTTTTATGCCTGTTGCAGCACACACGTTAACCAGAAGCATTACTCACAGACAATGATTTCTCCATGAGCAGCTGTGGAATATGCACAGTGCAGTGACTTACTGAATTCATAATTATGAATGCTCCTACTGGAAACACACAACTGCAAAAGTTATGCTCTTCCAGGCAGAGAAGAGAAACAATTTATCTGCCTGCCTAGGTGCTTGTACTCCCCGTGTCAGGCTGCAGAGTGCCTCTTGATCATTACTTGACTTACTGCCTCAAAAACTTTGGAAAAGCTGGAAAATACTAACTCAGTGGCCAGATGTGGGGAATTAGAGACAGGACAAGCAACCTGGCTGAGTTGGGAATTGAACTAAGGTCTAAAATCCAGTATCAATCCTTGCAGCTAAACTCCTTGTCTGATCAAAACCATCCACTAAAACTGGGTATTGAGTGTCTGGCCTTGCTGATGAATGGCTGCAATCCAGCTGTAGTGCAAGAAATGTCTCTCCCATGCACCTTTGTGAATAGCTCTTAAAAAATAGAGTCAGTAGCTACTCAAAAATAATTTGGCAAGAGCATATGTATCAGACAAAAAAAAAAATCTCAGAAAGCCTCTTGGTCCTTTCAGTCCTTTCCTCAACCACACAGTTGTGACTGATTTTTAAAATGATACCAGCATTATAGGACACAGCGATGCCTAGAGAGTAGAGAAAAAAATCTAAGAAAAAAGAAATCTGGATTCTGTTCCCATATTTTTTCCATTGGGCATGCTGCATGACTTAGATTATTAATTTTCCCTCTGCCTACCTGTAAAATTAAGGCAATTTGGGGAAATTTGCTGAAAACTACCTCCCACAGGTGGTGTGTAAGGCCTATGTGTTTTAGTCACACCCCTCTGGAGCTGTTCTGAAAGGATAAGGAAAGGGCAGGTGTGCAGAGATAAAGAAATGCATATGGTGCATACACGTGGAGAGCTTGGAAGGCACATGAGACTGGGGTTTGTCTCAATTCAGGAGCTGCAAAGAGCAAGTGTGGATCATAAGACAAGAGCTGGAGATTCCGAGGTCTCTTATAGTCACACAGCTCAGTCAGACCACAGCTGCTAACACTGTGATCGCTCCCATAGAGCAGCCATCACGCGTTCCCTCTCCGGGCAAAAGCTGCAAGCACCTGGTCTGAACTGATCTCTTCCCTCCTGCCTTATTGGGGCAGACGCGTGCTCCAGTCCAACACCACCTGAATACCAGACGCTGGAAAACCCTTGCATTCTTTATAAGGTGCTTCAGGGGTAGCTAGCAGTATGTCATGTCTCTGCAGGTATTATGAGAACAGAAGCAGAGACACAGGTGATTACAAATAGATTCAGAGATATAACTTTCCATCCAATTCCATCAGCCCTGGCCCTCTTTAATATTTAGCTATTTCTCAATAAACTAACATGACAGCATAGTCTTTCCTGCCGAGTCTTTAAAATATATGTGTATACATTATATACAGATCGCTCCTTATTTCTTTCCCTCCTTATATCATTAAACTGGTGTTGTGTCTACTGCTCTGTAAATGTGTAAATGGCAGCTTCTCATACTGATAGTGGAAAAGTTTGAATAGTGTGGTTTTGCTGTAGATGGAGGAAGGGAGAGGGAAGAGAAGGGCTGTCTGCATGTCTACTGGGTGACGAATGCGTGGTTGGGGGTGTTAAAGCAGAAACTATTTCCTCAGTGTCTTGGAGGTATGTTCCTTGCCAGACTCCTACACCCATGAAAATGTTTATGTGTTTAAGTTCTTCTTTAGGACCCTAATCTTCCTCCCTTATATTAGGCATAAAATACCTAAATAGAAGTTAGGTGCCTTGATGGCTTTGCAGATCACTGAAGTTTGTCCATTCCCAGTGGATTAATTTTTATACATGGGGTCTTATCATGGGGTCAGGGAGAGAACTGCTTGAGAACTGCAGAACTGCTTGAGGAGCACACAAATGTACAGAGGGATATGTGGTTGTTCTGCTAAGGCACATCACAAGAGCAATAGCTTGTGCACAGCATGGTTACTGGGCAATATGCCTATCACAGGAGCTCCATCGAGCAAGGACTCAGGAGATACACCACCTGGTAGTGGTTCTGTGGCACATCACACAGACACACACCCCAGGGTCCACAGTAGGTCAGTCTACCCTGGAGCACATGGGGACACAGAGCAGAAAGGGTTTGTGGCGCTTCAGTGTACAGGCATAATGTTGCATGCAACAGGAGAGCACCCATTACAAGTGAGATGGATCGGTCACTTGGGCGGTGATTGAGAATGGATTTGTCTACCCTTTGGGAGTCTGGGCATGGCTCTACATAAAAGCTGCAGGACCCTCCTAAATCTGGGGGATATTGCCTATACACCTGGGATGCTGTAATTCTGCATAGATATGTATATCTAATGGAGAGAAAACAGCATACAGATAAAAGCTTCCCAAATAATGAAGTCCACAATGATCTATCAGTCAATACAGAAAACCACACCTGGTTAGCCTCCTTGGGAGAGACATACCCAAGACCCATCTGTTCAATGATCTAAAAAGGAATTCTTAGAAGAAACATTTAAGAAACAAATATAGCATGGAGTGACACTTGCCTGCATCAACCCACTCCACGGTTCTGGCAATCACTAAACCAAAGAGAGTCCAAAACCTTTTCTGTCTAAGGTGTCCCAGAAAGGGAAACACTTCTTGTGAGAACATCAAGAAACGCTGCTTACACCTTTTAAGTTTCATAGCATTTGTTCTTTAACCTTTGAGCATGGACTAAAGCTTGCATTTAAAATTGGACTTGAAGTAGGCTTGATTTGTCTGTGCAGGTATATACTCCGTGCCAGGTATATACTCAGTGTCATGACAGAGCTGCTCAGCTTCTACTAAAAGCATATGGTGGGCAAAAATAATGAAGTATATTCGGGTGATAGGAAGAGGTTTTCAGAGGCAGATGCTCTAAGGAGAAGCTGGAAGAAGCCACTTTGTCCTGGGGCCAAACTCCAAGGCTGGAGTGACTCTTGCTTCATCTGCACTCTGACAGTGCATTTCTGCTTCCAGGAGACCTTCCTAATATTTCACCATTGCCTGTTCATTATGGTAGCTCTGGTTATAATTAAACCTTCTTAAATCTTCCTTTACCAAGATACCAAATCCAGCCTGCAAGAAGTGTTCATCAAAGATTTCCATCTGTGTTAGGGGATATTTCCATTCACTTTGACTCCTGTGTCACCCCATCCCCTCTGTACAAGAGGTGTCTTTCGGTAGCCATCAGTGTATTATTCACAAGGAGACTTAATCTTCCTCGCGCTAGATGTACTCTAAGCCTCATGGCAGCTGGGAACCGTGAAGACTGAAGGGGCTGGGGTTGTTTCTGGGACTGGTGTTGAGGCAGAAGCCTGATGTTGGCCAGAGAAGAGCTGTGTGCCAGGTGGTCTCATGGTTTAACCCTTTCAAATGCTCAATCACGGAGTGTTTGCAAAGCCTTTTAGACCAAGAGGCCTCTGGCACTGCTATACAGAAATCCTTTTTTTTCTGCTAAAGGCAAAGCTGAGGGGCAGCCTTACCCACAGTAGTTTTCTAGGCATGGACTGCCTGGTTGCAGTTGGGAAGGGGTCCAGGGATGCTGGGGGAGTGCAAATAGGGCAACTATTAGCCCTTTTCCCTCGAAGCCAAATGTGCTCGTCCTTGTGTTAGACTTGTCCATCATGCAGTTGGCAGTAATGGTACCAAAGGCTTGCATTCAAAACACCTGATCCTCAGCTGGAAACAAAAACAAACAACAGAATAACTCCACTGACTTTCAACAGAGCTGACCATTTTATGCCAAATCAGCATCTACATCAAAGCATCTTAGGGTAGCTTGAGAGGCTGGAAAAATCATGAACTCTTAATAGTTCTTAATAGTATAAATAGTTCACTGACCTAAGACCCTGGATGTCATTGTCTTCAGAGTCAGGATATTCACCCGTTGCCAAGGATAAGCAGTACTGTCTGTATCAGGACAAATGCATTACACTGTAGCATTGTCATCCATTGTAGGAGACGTGGGCCTTATTGCTTTGACCAGAGTGGGTTAGGCAGTAGGCTATGTGTTAGTATCCCTGGCTATATGATGGCAGTTATGCTCAATGCCCACATAGCATCTATGTGCATGCTCTTGTTTCTGTTTGTGTGGAGGCTTTCTCTCTGGAAAGGGATTGCTCCTCATACACAGTAGAGGGGAGGGGTAATAAGAAGAGAGAGAAACAAAAGGCCGTGTGAATAAATTGTGTTTCTATCTCCATTGCCAAATGGGTATAGGACAGGCCTAATCTGCCTCTCTTCATCTAGCAGTCTGTGATTCTTTGCTCCTGCATCATTGCCTTTAAATGCACTTTTTACATTATTTTCATAAATTTCTTGAGGTGTTTTAGAGCTATTTGTAATTTTGGTCCCCACAAGACTCTGTGGCAAAGAGTTCCTCCAGTAAAACATATGCTGCATAAATAAACTTTCCTACTTTGATTTCAAACTTGCTCCCAGATAGTTTAACTACTTTTTTTTTTTTTTAATACAATAAATGACTCTTAACTGTCCATTTAAAAAAACCCTTTGGCGTTTTGTTCATGTTTTTTGTATACATCAACTTGATTTCCACTCTGTTGTGTCATTTCAGCTAGTGTATCTAGACCATTTCTTCTTCTCCATCCTATGGAAACTATTTCTTCCCTTTATCTTTACCGCCATCGTTTGCTCTGCCCTTTCTAGTCCTACTTTATTTTTGTTCTGGCTCTTTGGTGAATTCCATGCACCATCATAGGAGATAGAGGCAAACTCCTTTGAGGATCAGGACTTTGGAATATAACTTTGTTGCCTTTTTAATTCTATTAAAGGACTGTGCTCACATTTGACCTTCCAGAATGAGGAAAAAAAAAAACCAAGCAACAAACCCAGAAAGATTTGGGGGTTATTTTTGGTCTTAATTATTTTTTAAAAGCAAAAAAACCCCCCAACTGAACACCCAAAAAACCTCACCCCAACTTCTGTCTCAGCTGGATGGGTGTTTTCGGTGTCAGGCTAAAGCTGAATGCACAGCTCCAGGGCATCGCTCCAATATTTCAGTTCTTCAGCTAGGTGATACTTCTCGAGTGTTTGCACAAGAGATGCATCACGGAGTGGGGGAAGGAGGGGTGGAGAGGGAAGAGTCTGTCAGCAAGAGGCCCCATGCTAATCTTCTCCTTCAAGACGGGGCCCTTTTGGAAACCTGTTTTAATATTCATGGTCTTTAGGTAAATAGTCTCTGAGTCAGGCTGTCAGTTTCTGCAAATGTGGCTGTCTTGCTGAAGCTACTGCACATTTATCAGTGAGTAAACAGTGACAGGAGTAGGGGGATTAGAGAATTAAATTAGTGTGTAACCACTCTCCTTCTCAAGTTTTTGGCATTGCCTCGTGTGTGTTTTGTTCCAAGAAGTTTTTTTTGTGTTTTTTTTTTAAATCTCTCCCTTCCTCTCTGTCTTCCTCTCACACACACCCATATATCACATACTTATTTGAAATCTCTGTGATTTTCCTCATTTTATTTTTATTTAAATTGGGGGGTGGTGGTGGTGTTAATTTATTTTCTTGTCAAAATGAGGTCTTTAAAATAGCAATGAAGCAGACTGTAGGAAAGGATCAGGAGATGCTTGCTGACACTGACCAGCTCTACTCTTTCCCTCCTGGTCCTTTGAAGTTTCTCTGGCTGGGTTTCCCAACTGAACAGCTCTGTTCCAGTGAGAAGAGCTGGCACTTCCCATCTGCACCAGTCTTATTTTTTCCTCCTTTCTTTCCCTTCCCTCCCCACTCCCCACAGGGCATGACATAGACTCTGCCACCTGCTTTGCACTCATCAGGTTATAAGCCAAATATGCAAGTGCCTTGGCAGCACCATGTTCTTGACATCCTTTGTTGCCATCCCCTGACACCGACACACAGACACGCAGTGGTCACCCCTTCCCCCATCCCATCTGTGAAAGGAGGAGACGATTTACTCTCTTCTGGCAGCTGAAGCCAGACCGATTGCAGAGGATGCCAATTAGGCCTCAGAGACACTAACCAGGTCATGTCCAGCAAATTTCCCACCAGCCGTTGCAGGGGTGTTGGTCCCGGTGTGGGTGCTGGGGGGTCCTGGGGAAAAGGCACTCACTCATGATGTTTAAACAGCGAGAGCCCAATTAATCAGTTTCTTAAGGCACGGTGAACAATTTGGGGTGTCAGCATCGCAGGTAGCTCTTGCATTGGTCCCATAACGTCTGTCCCTGTGTCATAGCACAAACAGAGCATATGTTGAGCATCCTCTTCTGTTTGCCATATCAAAGCCAGTCTGTTGGGAGCACCACGGACATGGCACTGACTTCCAGGCTCCCTTCCCAGCTCAGGGCAGAAAACAAAGTGGGAAGGAAGGAGAAAAGCAACCGCTTCTCCATGTATCTCCTTGCCTTGTGTTAGGCTGATACCCACTGGCATGTGCACTGCTACAGATGGGACAACAGTATCTTGTTGTGTATCCAGACTACAGAGTTTGACTTGTATTTGCGTCTGCTAGGTTCAGCCGGGTTCGCCGAGGTGGGTGGCGGGGAGCCAGTGCTGTAGCTCTTTGGATTTATTATTAACACCCAGCTCGAATCGATGCAGGCTCCTCTGACAAACCTCATAGTAAGCTTTCTCAGGCAAAGATTTCTTTACAAAGCAGAAACTCTTCCCCATTCTTTGACAGCTCTTACTTCAAACTTGGGGACTGACCACACTAGGGCATGCAAATCATTTGGACTAAACCCTGTAAAAGCCACTGCATATGGTAGTTTGTGTATGATCTGTCTTTTAAGCTGTAGGGACTGGTCCATTTTGTGTTCTGTTGGAGGGCTGGGGTGGCAAATGGGGCAGTTAAATTTGCCCCTGATGGGCAGAGGGGAGAGGCTACTGCAGGTTTCCATGGGACCCCTGAAGTCCTTCGCAAGGGGTAGGATGAGATGAACCTCTTCATCTGCCCCCACTTACCCTATAAATGTGAGCCTTTTAAAAATTGCTTGCAGACATTTCTACAGGAAAGGGCATAGATGGAATAAGAACACAGGGCAAATAAATAGGTTTGCTTTGGCATTTTCATCCCTGTGAACACCTACCGAAGTGTTAAGAGGTGTGTAACAAGCCTCTGAACTAGACAGAAATCCCATTTTGGCAAATTTGCTATTGACCATGTGGATATCCCTGTGACATCTCCTACACCCCCTCTCCATCACCATCAATCTCCTGCAGGGCAGGTCATCACTGAGGGGGAGGAAAAGATGGTCCTACAGATGGCCTGAGTTCAGAGGGTCTGTAGGAGTGAGACGACTCTCATTTCCAGATGTCGGTGGAAGAAATAAAATAAATGTAAATAAAAGAAGATAAAGTGGAAGTTCCCCGATGAAGCCCCCTCCCTCCACACCCTTGCTTGCAAACACATTACCCTGATAATGACATCCACCCTTGGGGGCTTTACCATTTGGAAATTCCACAGTAGATGGAGAATGCAGCTGCTGCCCCCAAGCAAGCGCCCAGGCCAAACAAATGGACCTGCTGCCATGGTGTAAAGGCCTCTAAGCTGTGCATGTGCTCCCTGCCCAGGATACGCTCCTCCTCGTGACACATGGCACATCTCGCTAACAGCAAACATGCATAGATGCCATCCAGCTGGGATGGGAACAAGAGCAGATGCTCCTATTAAAAAGGCCGTAAGACTCAGTGCCCCTGTGCCCTGTTCAAAGCGAAAGTCCAAAGTGGCTTGTACAAACAGAGGCTCTTTTCCTTCTGTCACCTTCTCCTCCCTGGGGTTGAGTGCAATAATCAGCCATCCCCAAAGATATTTCTGCTTAGTTTCATGCTTTGTGGGACATCGTTCATTGTCACGAGTCTTGTCTATGTGTTTGTAATGGTTGAAGCTGCTGCCAGGATTTCCCATGCTGGGACGTGTTTTTTTATTTCGTTGTTGGATCTCTGAAAATGTCCTAGTTGGGCAAGGGTGGGATTTTTAAGTGAGGAGAGTCCTGCTTTTATGGGAGGTCATGGGTGCCAATTTGAACCTCAGCTATGGGCTCGACACAGAACAAGAACATTCCATTGGTATCAGAAGGAAATCCTTTATTCCTTGGCACAGGGAAGTGTTTCTCCGTGGGTGTTTTTGGAGAGGGAACTGAGATCAGGTGCATCGTGTGTCATCCCAGAAGACATCTGCATTTCTCATGCACTCCCCTGGGCTTCCTAGAGAGGGACTGTGTCAACAAGACGGTGTTTTTTGTTTCCCTATCCACTCCCATAATGGCCCTAGGGAGGAATTACAGACTCCCAAAGCTCCAGATCTCCCAAGTGAGTACGGTCTCAGAGAGTCTGTTTTCCTCTTGTTAATGACCAGCCTCGACACACTGGGCGGGAATGAGGTTGGGAGGATGCCCTGTCAGCTAGCGCATACCTAATCAGGATTGAACTGTGCCCTCAAAAAAGGCTGATGGTGCAGACAGCAGTCCTCCCTGTGAAATTCTTCTCTCTCTTCAGGTCAGGGTGGAAGAGTAGGGTGGAAGAGGAGAGAGACAGAGCACCACTTCCCATCCTGCATATGGCATTAGCTCTTCCACCCCCCTCCTTTTGGAGCAAGCAGCAAAGGGAGATAGGAGCAAGGCTCTTCTTTGAGAATCAGTCTTTCTCTTGGAGGTGGGAGGTGATAAAATCCCATTTTCCTCTCCCCTGAAAAACTTCCTCGCTGCTCATAGTTATCTGAAGGATAACCACAGCCCAGCCAAGTCAGCCCCTAAAACAAAACCAGGATGAAAAAGCCTGTGTGTAGTGCTGCAACCTGAAAAATAGTCTGGGACGGTGCTATAGCCCAGGGATGGCTCTTAATGTGATGCACTTGAGAGAAAACAGACCTCTGGCATAACCAGCAATATGATTAAGGGGTTTCTTTGCTTCCAGTAATGTAATATTCCAACATAACACATGCAGGATTAATCAGCCTCTTCCTGTAGACTGGGAGTGGGACATGTGTGAGAAGTTACAGCCCTCATTTAAACCCAACTGCAGAGGATTTTGCGTGGTTTTTGCTCGTTCTTCTCATCTGCAAAATGCCACTTTGGTGGTTTATATCAGTCGTAACAGCACCACATAATGTTTTCGGAGCCCAACTGGCCCTTATTTAGGGATCAGGAGGTAATGAAGGCACAGTGGAACGATATCAATGCGGCTGCTGAAAAATGTCAGTGCTGGATTGCAATTTGCGGGAGTGGGGGCCCCGGGGAGGGGATGAATAGTGGGTTAACCCTTTCCTCCTCCTCCTCCTCCTCCTCCTCCTCACCCCAGCCACTCTCCAGTCCCGGCCACTCGGAGTGAGCCAGCGAGAAGCTCCTTGGTGGTATTGCAAAGAGACTCTAAGGGGTGCCTTGACTTCTGGCTTGTCCCTCTTTCGCCCTGTGGAGCCAAGGGCAGTTTGCAGGTGATGCCCTGGGCGGCAGGGCTGAACCTGCCGGCTGCCGCGGGCCAGCTCGGCTTGCCTTTAGTCCTCACTTAACTTCCCGGGATATTAGAGAGAGCAAAATGACCACCCTTGCAAAGCAACGACTCCAGCTACTCAGGCTGATTGGATTAGCAGGAACGATTGGATTAGCTGCTAATGAGTAGTTGTCACTCGAGCTGCTGCATACCGCACCGCGTTACTAAACCAACATCAACTGCCCTCCTTAAGCTCCATCTACATCTAAAGCACAGTTTAGGCAAAGCTAGTGCTTTTTGCGGTGCAGGGGGGATAAATGTGGGTGCAAAACTCAGTGCAGCTTTAGAGGGATGCAGAAGACTGTACAGAACTGCAGGCTGAATTAAAGCCTTAGTAAGAAAAGGTAAACCAGAGCATGCCGTTGCATATTGCTGCGTATTGGACATTAATATGTTAGGAAGGAAACAATGTAATACACAGGAACTAGCACATTTCCTGGAGTTCTGGGGTTTGGGGAATCCTTTGGATTTTTTTATTGGATTTCTCAAAAGCTACATGAGCTGCCTAACCTCGTCTTTCCTGTAATTCAGCTCATTCTGACGGTTATTCAATTGGAAAAAAAAAAATTCTTTCCTCTAGCTAAAGGGGGAAATCAGCAGGTTGTATATGTGAATTGTCAGAAGCCACGCACATGCGCTCACACACCCCCTTGTCTTTGCATAACGTACAAACACCTAAATCTGGTAATTAGCATGACAGATAAGATTAGGGAGAACTGTTAGGTAGGTACAGTAGATAGATGTCTTTTCTTCTATAACTTTTTGCTCTTTCTGCATTTCTAACGCTTTTTTTTTTTCACAGTTTCAATATATTTTTTTACTCTGCCTCACTTTTCACCATGCTAGCTTTTACTTTTACCTCCTTCCCCCACACACTCTCTGCTCCTTTGTTCACTGACTCTCTTAATCAGAACATGAAGTCAATGGCTTTAGAGATTGAATCAAAATGTTCAAACCCATGACGTTTTAGTGGCTTTGAAATTAAGAAGAAAAAAAAAGGAAAAACAATTGCCTCCACCTCCCCAGCTCATGAGCAAGTCTGGTAGATTTTGTAGCATAACAAACCACAAAGCTCTTTTCTCAGCATTGTTCTGAGTCATTATTTATTAGGAAAAAAGGTTGCTTTTATTGTTTCTATGCTGGCTCCACCCATAGAAGTGAAATTCCACTGTCCTTTCCCTTTCCTCATGGTGAAAGTTGTACATAGCAAACTCTTGGATTTGTAGGTGTCCAGATGCTAAGTGATCAAGAGAAATATGAAGATAGGCAAATGGAGAGATATTTCATCAGCTTCCAGAAAAAAACCCTGACCTCTCATCTCCTTTCTGAAATGAAGGACTACAGCTATAGCAAAACATCTTGCAAGGCAAACAGGTGGCCATTGTGTTGGCTGGACCAAAAAAGAGCGTAGGAAGTGTTGCAAGCCTGGTTATAATTATTTCCTTGCTCTTTCCTGCTTACCCTGTTTCACTTATGTATGGTTGGTTTTCCAACCCGCCCTTTACCTGCTCAGCCTTGCACATTCATTCGGACCTAAGATGCAGAACCTGATAACACAATCCTACTTACAAACACAGGACGCTTCAAAGTGCAGGAACTTCTCCCTGGGGAGCTGGGTGCTCAGTTGCTTTGTCATCTTGAGCCACTAATCTCTCCCACTACCTGTTAAACTAAAGGAAAAAAGTCACATTTCAGTCATCTCTTTTCCTTGTCGTACTCATGCACAAATTCCAGGTTTGCATGATTGCAGTGTTGAGGAAGAGACCTTTGGTGCAAAGTGATAAGGGTTTGGCCCGTATTGAGGGGAGCAAGGGAGGCAAGATAAGGTCAGAAGGGGGAACTGAGCATAAACACCGCGGTTACTGTTTCTAAAGCACTATTTGCCCAGATTAATACAATTTGTGAAATGACAATCCCTGCGGTGGCTTTGTCCCTGCAAACGTTTGCTTTTCGGATTAAGCCTCATTTGATTTTATTTTCTATTTCCTTCCCTGAGAGCCCCGTGCCTGTCTCTGAGTCCTGCCGACAGAGACGGGGATTCTTTGTGCTGCTTATTCCTCACTGAGGTGGAACAGGGACAATTGCATTTCTTTGCTTTGCCTGCTGCTGTCCTGTAAGAGAAGAGCAGATGGAGGGGGCTGGGGACAGGCCTTTTCTCACACAGGTATCAGTGGTCTTTACAGTCCTTTCTAGGTTGTAGGAATTTGAAGAAAAGACCCTTATACCTATTGATTCTCTTTTTCCTGTATACATATGCATACACATATACACTAGATATACATATTTAAATGAAGCACCTCTATGAAAGATAACTATATAAATATAAAAACATTTTAATCTCAGTCTGATAAAGTGACACATGAGAATTTGTTCTTACAAAGCAGCAGCCCAAATGAGTTTTTTGAAACTGTGAAAATATTCCTATGCCCCTCTCACATATCACTGTCCTTGTAAGATGTCTCTTCCCTTCTCCTTTCCCTATATAAATTCCTAGCCTGGACATACACCATCTTGTGAAATAAATTAATCCCCCTATATGTATGGGTCATGGTTTAACCCCAGCCAGCAACTAAGCATCACACAGCCACTCGCTCACTTCCCCCCCACCCAGTGAGATGGGGGAGAGAAGCGAAACAAAGTAGAACTCGTGGGTTGAGATAAAAACAGTTTGATATGACAGAAAGGAATAATAATAATAATAATAATATTAAAATTGGAATATACAAAACAAGTGATGCACAATCCAATTGCTCACCACTCGCCAACTGATGCCCAGTTAGTTCCTGAGCAGTGATATGCCCCCCTCCTTGCCCTCTCCCCCCGCCCCTGGCCAACTGCCCCCAGTTTATATATGAGGCATGACATCACATGGTATGGAATACCCCTTTGGCCAGTT
>JANZLQ010000079.1:74245388-74317958 GCA_026212715.1 Elanus axillaris | reverse complement strand
CAGCTTCTTGTGCCCCTCCAGCCTTCTCGCTGGCTGGGCATGAGAAGCTGAAAAATCCTTGACTTGGTCTAAACATTGCCTAGCAGCAAGTGAAAACATAAGAGTGTTACCAACATTCTTCTCATACTGAACTCAAAACACAGCACCGTACCAGCTACTAGGAAAACACTTAACTCTATCCCAGCTGAAACCAGGACAGCATGCCTCCTATCCATCCCTATGTATTTTCTTCTGCTTTGTCTTTTGGGTGTCCCAAGTCTGGCACACCATTTAAGACCAGTCTCTATCCCATTATTCCTATCTTATTGCCCTGGCTAGCTAGATTCATCTTAGCTCAGGTCTCTTCCCATCAGTTTACCTTGCCTTCAGGCTGGAAGCCCTACAGCAGTAGATAGTCAGAAAATTGCAGAGGATGATGGGGAAAGAAAAGGGGGGTTGCAGCCCTAGTGAGGCTGTGCTGCTTGGTATGAATCAGAGGGGAGGAGATACATGATAAAACTTCTACTCCATTCCCCAAGCAGATCTTTTTTCCTCTAGGAAGGACTTCAGGGACGCTCATTCCTCTTGCCTTGGCTTTACCCGTGCCTGGAGGCTGATGCCACTTCCCCGCAGCCAGCACTGTTTTGCAGAGCTGTCTCAGGGAAGGCATCATGCTGCTGTGCCAGCAAGGCCGCTCGCCCCGAACCTCTGCCCCAGCAAGGCTGCTGGGAGCTGGCGTCCACGGCACAGGGCTCGGAGACAGGGAGGAGAGAGGCGGGCGGGCGGCGATTTCTGCCCCATTAACTCCCCTCTCCCCGCAGTGAGGTTTTACGTAAGATGGGATGGCATGTGCCTGCACAGGGCGCAGGATGGGGAGGACATCTGGACTCCTCTGCCTCTCGAGCGGTATTGTTTTGAACAATGTAACCAGGTAAATGCCTTGATAGACTAGACCACATCGCCAAGATAGCATTACTAATTTGATTATGTCGCTGTGACATTATTAACCCACTCAACCATCCTTTGGATGCTTCGCTGCATCCTGAACTTGTGCTACTTTTCCTTCCCCATGACAGGCTAAGGGTTCTTTCTCCCTAATCTATTGTTCTACACGACTACTACTTTACACAATAATTTCTCATAATACTCAACTTTCCTAACAGCTAGCTAGCTCTCTGGCTTTTTCTTTTATATTTCTGCCCATCTGCCTCTTTCTGTCTTTCTCTGCCTGTCTAATCATACTCTCTTCTATAATAATTGCATAAAACATTTCTTTTTTATTTTGTAACCATATACATAGGGTATGTTCTTGAAGAATAGCCCAGTGTCTCTTCAACTCTTTTTTAAAAAAACCAAAAACCTCTGAATGTATTTTACATGAAATCAGCACTGGATAAAAGACAAATGCATTAACTTTCCCACTCAAAGGTGCGCTCTCTAATCTCTGAGCTGTGGAGATATGCCCATGTCTCTCCCCTTTCTTCTGCTCCATATATTCTTTCTGTCTTTTCTCACCAATTTCACGGTGTTAGGAGGTAGAGGGTGTGACTCTCTATCCTACAGTTTAGCTTATAGCCTGGTGGAAAGGAACTTTTCCCAAAGGTAGAGTTTGAGTCCCTTTGAGCCAAGAAAGGCACTCAGCAGAAATCTCCCATACAAGGGTGATCATCTCATCCTTGTAATGGCTAAGCTGTTTCAGCCTGAAGCAGATGATACCCTACCAGAAAGGTCTCCCCACGCTGTGTAGCAAAGGGGTAGCCACTGAAGAGAAGGCTCTCAGGCAGCCTGGATCTGCAGCCTCAGTAATTGTGCTGTGCCTACGTCTGCTTTCTCTTCGGGTGTAAGCTGTTATGTGCCCTGGTGCAGTTTTTGAAAGCCGTGGTGTACACATAGAAGTAAGCGTCACTTGAGATAGTGAGACTCAAAAGCATTTTTAAGTCTGTGCTAAATCAGGACCTCACAGTGTTCCTGGGAGGGGATTTCTTCTGTAAGGCGTTGAGCGGAGCTGTCTCTTCGTATCACATGAATAACCGTGATATTGGGCTCTTAGTGTTAGAAATGCCTTCCTCTTTTAGTTATGCCAAGGAATCATTTTACTGGGATCTCAGCTCCCCAGACATCTCCCTTTTGCTCTGTTTCTCTACTTCACATCTATGTTTTGCAGCAGCAGTACCAATACTGTAGCAATAGCAGTAGTAGCACATGGTCTGGGATTCCACATAAGGACCTGGATCTTCCTGCGTTTGGTTGGGGGGCAGGGGTCACAGACTAAAGAATACACTCCACCTGCAATAGTTCCCTATGGTTTTTTGCATTGCAGTTTGGTCTTCTGGTGTCCTGTGGTATGTTTTCCCTGTGCTTGAGTGTTTGTTTTCTCTTGCCCATCCTGTGTTGCCTCTCTGGTGCCCTAGTACCCTCATGCCTATGGCATGAGATCCGAGTGCCTTTCCCTTAGCAGGGGCATTGGCACACTCCTTCTGCTCAACCTCGGCCACCTATTCTCATGACCCGTTTCACAGACCGGTCTCTCGGAAGGTGGTGCCACTTCGCTGCATCTGGTTGGGATTGGGCAGCAGGTTCAAGGGAGCCTGAAGGGACGGGGCACACTTGCACACACAGCAGATGGGCAGTTTATGCTGCTTTTCTGTATGGACTAAGGATAACCTCACCCCAAAGTGTTTACAGCTTTTGTGTAAGGGCAAAACTCTGTGTTACTGCTTGAGCAGAACAACTTAGTACTGTTAAAAGGTGGCAGAGGCTGGGACCTCTATGGAGACACATGCTATGTCCCCTGCATGGCATTATCTCTGCTGCTTATCTGGGCAAAATCAGCTCACTGAATTGACAAAAATTAACAGGACAACTGGAGGAGAAAAAAAAGGGGAAAAGAGGGAATAGCTCTTTACAGGACTAACAGGTTGAACCATCTCTGTGTCTTACAAGCACCAAAACAGGTTTAGGAGCGGGTGGCAGGATCACACAGCCGCGGGGAGGTTGGCGGGGGACGGGAACTGGTCTTGCCCAGTGGCAGCAGGGAGCTGTTCCACAGGCTGAGCCCCAGTGCACAGCTGCACTCCAAAACAGAGAGGTTCAGGCATGAGAAGGAAAGCAAAGGAACAACAGTGTGGCACAGACTGCCATGAAAAATAGCACCTCAGTACACAGAGAGCCTCACCCCTGCGTTCTTTTCTGCCTTTCAGCTTTGGGAGCTTTATGTTTAAGGAAGCGCAGCCCTGAAATGATCCCTGACTGGAGCACAATGCAATTAGGAAACAAGGATGACTAAAATTAAAATGAAGCTGGACAAAGCACCGAGAAAGTAATCCAAGAGGGAATAATCTCACATCAATTCCTTGGAGCCCCAATGCGGCAACTTATTAGGTCCTTTATAGCTGGGATAAAAAAAAAAAGAAAAGGAAAGGAAAAAAAACCTAAAGATTCCCGTAGCCAATTTAACTAAGAAATAATTTAATAATAATAAAAATTCTAAACATAGTGGTAGGAGTAATAAAAATAACAATACTAAGATGACTTCTAATAAAAATGGGAAATAGTTTCTTCACACATGCCTAGAAACAGCATTGCATATAAACCAGCAACATTTGTACCTTCGCATCTCTTTGTTCACTAGCAGCCACCAAGAAAAGTACCTGCCCTCACTGACCATAAGGAAGAGAAAGGAGACTCTGGAGAGGTCTGGTGATCCCAGCTGTTATTTCAAATCGCTGATTTCTGAAGCGTGTTCAGCCTGAGCTCTGTCTCATTTGCAGGATGCTCTGAGGAATCAGCCCTAATGCATTCCTTGGCCGGGCCCGTAACAATGCACGATGTGAAATAAAGGGGACTTTATATTATTTACAAAAATAAGCTAGTCTGTCTCAGGTATTGGTGAGCACCTCAGTTGTTTCTGCGGGTGCTGCATTCTCTGCTGAGCTGCAGGGAAAGTCAGCAACAGGGGTTGGATTTCTTTCACCCTTATTTTTCCCCCTTAGTGATGACAAGTGCTACAAGATCAGGCTGAATGTTACTTGTTCCCCCTCCCCACTCTCTCCGCTGCAGTGGACTGTGACTGTCCAAAACCAGCTGTATGTGTGTGTGTGTGGTGTGTGTGTCCCCTAACCGTTCATCCACATGTAAATCACACGGTCCACAGAAACATGAAACATGGGAGCGCTGATGCATGCACGCTGCCTGCTGCAGCGCAGAGCCAAGGCAGCACGGCTGTGTCCAGGATGGCCACGCAAGCAAGGGCTGTTTGCCTGAATAATTCACACCCCACCTCAACACAGACAAGCTCCTGCTTCGTGCCATGAAGCCCGCAAGCCATGAGGGATGCCCACGCACACGCAGTGTACTTTGATAGCTATGCAGCTTGCCACAGCACAACAAAAATAATACACACTGCACCTCCAACCGTTTCCCAAGACAACTTTGCATTGAAAGCATTTGCCGTTTCACAGACAGGCAGCCACAGTAGAGCCACACCACCGCACCCTGCACACGTGTACTTCAGCCGTGTAACCTTGAGACGTTCGTGTAACCTGTGTGCATGCACACTATTCACACACCATGCGCACATCTCCACACCCTACACATCCCTTGTTTATCTTTTCCTTCAGTCCACCAAGCCCCACACTAAGCCACAACATGCCTGCACATACTTACTTTATTGGCAGCACATGCTGTGGTCAAGCCAGCAGTTTATATCATACCCGCAACCTCAACGGACTGATGTACCACATACCCCCTCAAAACCAACTCAAGCACAACCACATACACCTGTGAATAAGGGAAGAAAAGAAAAAAGAAAAAAAAAAAGCAGTGCATTCAGAGGAAAATAACACTAACAAAGGCTAGATGAAGAGGTATGTGTTCTCCTCTGCTTCCTGAAGGGCTTTCATCTGAAATCTTGGAAATGTTAATAAGAGTTAACCAGGTGAGACCGTCAACAGAAGGGACAGTGGCTGTGTTGGAAGCTGCTCCGAAACACCTGTCCCCTCTTAGAGTGAGCACCGTTCGGCTGCTCGCAATTCCTCCTCCACCGGCGAGAGGAAAAACAGATTCCAGCACAGATTTTCCGTTTAATTGCTCTATAATGCCATCTTGTGGCTTTTTGACTCATGAAGTCGGTTGTTACATTCATCCTCAAATGAGGTGATTACCCTGTAAAGACGGAGATGTAGAGGGAAAGAGGGAAAGGGGGAAGAAAAAGGAGAAAGTTATGAGCCATCTACCCATGTATCAGGGGCAAGGATGGCTAGGGGTGGTGGTTTTTCTCCCCTTACAATAATCTAAATTGTGAAGGCACCCAAGTAATGTTCTGCAACTACCTGCGTTCAGCTAAGCTCAGCAGACTTTTCTCCAAAACAATTTTCACATCAATTCTAGTACCAGGTGATATGTTAAAAAAAAAAAATTACTATTATTTAGCAGAAGATCAAGCTTAGATAATTCAACTGTTTAGTGAGATGGGAGTGTAGAGAGATCCCTCTTCCCAAGAATTGGAAGCGGTGGTGCTTGATTTTATCTTGTAAGTGGCAGGACTGGTGCTGTCCTGGGAGTTTCAAAACAGGCGGCAGTTGGAGAGGAACTGCGCTCAGAGTGTGCTGGCCACCGTTGTGAAAGATGAAAGAGTTGTGGGGGAGCCTGCAGGAGATCTGAAACGCTGGACAAGCCAGGCAGCACACACAGATTTCTTTGTTAATGCTAGATATGCAGTGAAGTGAGGAAAAAAACATGACTAAGGAAATGAACATGGCAAGAAATCACATCACTCCAGTCATTGGCTTCAGGATCTGTTCACCTGAGTGATGAGGCCAACTGCTATAGGAAGGTTTGTGCCAGGGATCCTCTATGTGTGATTGTGGTGTGTTTTGTGAAGCACGGTAAAGGTACCCCAGAATTACATTTTCCAAGCTGTTTCAATAATTCGCCCCTCAATTCCAAACTAAAAGGAGGAACCAGAGTCTGTTCTTGTTGGATTCAACACAAGGACACCAAAAGGGGAATACACTTGCCAGATCTGAGATGCGTCCTTACCCTAAAAAAACTCCACTACTGTCAGAAGTGTGATTTAATCCTGTTAAGTCCTAGCAAAAGCAGGAAGGCAGGACTTCACCCTGCATTGGAGAAGGTACCAATACCTTTGGGATCATGTATGCTGGCTCCCTTTATGGCTCAGTTAACTTGTGCGTGTGCTGGGATGCACTGCTGGGATCCATCACTGTCTGTACCATGGATCCACCCTGTGCCAAAGGCATACACGGGTTTTTGTAAAAACAGTCACTGTGCTTTTGTTAAAGAGAGGTACCCACAACACAAAAGCTTCTCCACCTTTCCTCTCCATCACCTACCACCATTTCCCATTAGCTTTGGCAAGTGAAACCTGACATAAGCAATGTTTTTTTAATGAGATTTAAGGCCACAATGGTAGCACATGGCTTTATTCAAGGGGAAAGGAGTCTTGAAAGGTGACATCTGAGACAAATTCAAGGAAAAGAGTATCAAGAGAACGTTCCTGAATAAGTCTCTGCTTCTTCCTTATTTAAACCAACTTCTTGATTCATCTCTGTTAATTACAGGAATATTAGATGAAAATAGATTAATTAAAGAGAGAAGAGAAAGGCTGTAGTCTTTAGGCTTTAAATTCAAATTAACAGGGAAGATGCAATTCTTCTCTATCACGACATAAGCCAGGAAGTGCTGCATTAGTTTCAGAGTAACATATCTGGATTTTTATGGCAGTGGTTGTGAGCAGTTTCCATCAAGGTAATTTTTTATAAACTGATTGTTGCAAGAATTGTCCCATTTGACTTGCAGTGGACTCCGTGCATCATCTCATTCAGTCATATCTGGTTTTGCCAGATAACCTTTGTACAAGTGTCTTGTTGCATCTAAAAACAGTTAGGGTTTTGCTGTTGATTATTTTTTTATTTATATATTTTTTTAATTAATCTCACCTAACTTTAACCTCCTACAGTGTAAACGTCTCTGTCTCAGATAGTTACTTTGGGCTTTTACAGCAAGGGGAGAAAAATAGGTGTCTCTGGACTGTGATTCATCTGGTCTATTTTGGATGCCTTGTTAGGGTGAGATGATTCATAAGTGATGCTTAATTCTCTCCATTGAGTAGAAAGGGCCTGGCTCAGTTATAGGCATCTGCATTTGTTCAGATCACTCCCTTTCTTTGTTTTGTTTTGGAAGGCTTTTCCACATCTCTGTCTCCTCTTCATTTCTAACCTAAATTTAATCAAGGCCAGTCCATACCCATTAGTTTAAAGAGAGATATTCTCATTCATTTGGGGCAGCCAAGGAGCTCCAGGCTGCTGTCAGCCTTTGTCAGCTTTGGGGCAGGTCAAGAGAGAAATGTTAGCAAGTGCTTGTGAGAGGCAATGGCAAAGGGTAGGTGTGGTTCCCCGTGTGCTACATGTCACTATAGCCTCATGCAATGCCTTATTGCCCAGGTTAGGTGATTTGCTGTAAAAAAGACCACGAGTTGGGGGATGTCATCCACTGTGTCTAAATGGGGAAAAAATGTGATGACCCTCACAAAGAAGCATTAACTTCGGGGGGGGGGGCTGTTTAAACAGTTCTGTTTTCTCATTGGGTGCAAACCTGGCTTTCCCTAGCAAGCTACCTGTGAATTACCCATGAACCAGCCAAAAAGCCTATTTACCACCTGTACCTAAACATGTGGCAGGGAGTTTGGCGCCTCTCCAGTGAGAACAAACATCAAGGACAAAATCATTTATAGGGTAGCTGTAGTCAGAGCTGTCTTGGTCTCTTGTTTGCAGCTGAGAGATTATACGGTGTTGAAACCAAACACAGGCTGGGAAGTAATAGGCCTTGTTATCAGCAGCAGCAGAAGAAAGGGTTTTGTTGTTGTTGTTGTTGGGTTGGGGTTTTTTTAAGTGTATTTCTCATGTAGATCTTACTATAGGATTTATTGGGAAACTGCTCAATCCTTCAAATTAAACGCAAGATAAACCAAAACACTGTTCAACTGGAATAAAATAAAATACCATCCATTAAATAGTCTGAATCTAGTTTAGTATGTCTTTTAATTCAAAACCAGGCCTAGCATCACAGCCCAGCACACTGAAGCTGTCTGGTACAGCCACAGTAACTACAAATGCTCCATTGCACTGGGTTATAAATGTTCCTTTACAAGGTGGAAGATGGGGTTGTACTCTGTTCTTTATCTAATCCTTCTCCCTGTGGTGTGCCTGCCAGCTGCAATACTGGTTGTTAGTAAATATGGGAGTGACTTTGTCCTCTTAGGTACCTTGTCCGTGAGGTCCTAGGAATGGCAATCAAACTCCTGCCTTTGCTACTGCAGAGTTATCAGGCAATGTAAAAATAGTGCCTTTTTTTCTGGTCAATTTGTGGAGGCAGAGGAGGGAGAAATGTGCAGAAGCCCTTCTTGGCACATGAAGCTTCTGAACACTCGGCTCCAGGCTCTTCTTGACTGCCATAGGATGTTTGTTCCTGGTATTTGTAAGTGCATAGTTTGGTGTTCGGAAGCCTAAGTACTGCCTGCCTTTATGGCTGCTTCAGTCTGTATAGCTAGAGCTGTCACACAGTCCACCTTGCTGATGTCTCATGCAGTCAATCCATTCATTGAAAGGAGTCTTGCATTGTAAGCTGTGCATTACTGCACTTAAATTCCACATTTCTGTTGTGGTTCCTCCTTTCCTGCAATGAGCATGGTGAAAAAGGAGGCACTCCACAGGTGAAAGGACACACACAAAGCCTTTGCTGATTTTTTAAACTGTGGGATAGAAAGGTATAGAGGAAAATGTATCACTTACCCCTGCCCTATGTGTTGGCATGTTGCTGCATTCTCGTAGAATTTTGGACTTGGTACTAGGAATATAGATTCAAAGTGGAGCTCTAATTTGGTTAGTCAGCACTACGAGGAAGCAGTTAGCCTTGAGGAATGATGGAAGACAACACAGATTTCTGATGGGTCTGGCTGCAGCAGCAGGGTATCAGGTAGGTTTTTATTGTAGCGTCCTGGTAGGATTGCCGGGCAGTCTGATTAAGTCAGACTGATCCCAATTTGATTCATCCAGGTGAGCAAGTAAAATGGTTTAGCCCAATTTTAAGGACATATCATCCGGCATGCTTAGCACAGGACATGGTGTTCTGTGCCAACCCGGACTTGCAGCAGGGACATGGTAGGACTGCTGGCTTTCCCGGATGACTCATGTTCTCAGAGAGAGCACCTCTTTAGGGGCTGATATGAATAATAAAGACATGGACCCTGCAAAGGCAGCATCCTGAGAGTGTTTGCCTTTTCTGAGACTGCTCTGGAAGTGCAGGATGTTCCCTTCATACCCTGAAGAGCACTGACTGTTTCACCCCCTCCTTCTTCCCTCTTAAATTTGTTCTCCTCCCTACTTACTGCATTTAGCATCCCGTGAAGTAGGTACTCCAGCACTGCCAATGAAATAAACTGCCTGCCACCTGCCTACCTATCTGCAGGTCCATTTTTTTTCCCTTCTCCCTGCTGTAAATATGTTGGCCAGAATCAGAGCTGGCCCCTACCATCTGCATCAGGTTGTAATTCAGCGTTGCCCAGGCTTGGTGCAGTGAGGGCTTCTGGCTTAGGGCTGAGAAGAACAATAACTCTGAGCTCCAGAGGAAGAAATGTGAATCAGGGTGTCAGATATTCCTCCACTTTTCTGGAATGTGGGGCATGAAGAAAAAAGTTGGCAGGAGGTAGCTGGCTTAACTGGACAGGATTAGTAAAGCAACAACTACACAGCTCAGTCAAACAGGCCAGGACCTGTTCTCTAGATCCAAGGGCAAGCAGCACAAAACAAAACTCATCCATGTGGCTAAACTCTCTTCCTCCCAAAACAAAGTGGCCTCATCCACTCATCCAGATTTCATCTGGAACCATTTCCTGTCTGAGTTGTCCCCCATATCAAAGCATTGTGTTGGAGAGCACTATTTGCCATCAACTAAAATCATGCCAAGGATCATGCTAACAATAACACTGGTTGGGTGCTCTCAGTGCAGTGCCTAAACCCATGCCCAGACCTATTTAGTCTACTGCTGGAGCTGTGGCATCGGATACCAGACACCTTGGGAGAGGCTTTGTCTCAGAGCCAACATCACCAGCTTTGCTCCTGTTCTACTGAGAGTAAAGTCCAGACTACTCAAATGTCTGTGCGGTCCCAGAATGCCCAGACAAAAATCTTGTGAGTCTAACATTTTCCCCTAGCTCATTAGATTGTTTTGAAATGCTTGTGTGGGTTCAGT
This sequence comes from Elanus axillaris, assembly GCA_026212715.1. Classification (NCBI taxonomy): domain Eukaryota; kingdom Metazoa; phylum Chordata; class Aves; order Accipitriformes; family Accipitridae; genus Elanus; species Elanus axillaris. The sequence continues at coordinate 74,307,710 of JANZLQ010000079.1, read as the reverse complement.
ATGAAGAGCTATTTGGGTAAAGTTTGAAGACCTTGTCCAGGACTGAGAGGCAAAGTCTGCAGGGACTTGTGACTCCACATTTCTCTGGAGCTTAAAACCACCAGCTCTGCTCCGTCCTGTTCAGGAGAATTTAGCCCAGAGGCTTGTCATGCTAAGTCAGCCTTTGTCTGTGAGATCATGCCTCCTTTTAGAGCACAACAAGGAATATCTTTAGCAGATCACGTGGGATTCACTTTTTCTCCACCTTCATTTCATATTCCAGCACTGTGATTAAATTAATTTTCCTATGATAGACACCTCTTTGCTGCTTCTGTGCAGTATACCTATTTCACTGTACAGTAGTATTATCTGCCAGCTTGAATCACACTGGATTTGCTTATGTAAGCCACAAATACAGCGCAAATTTGTTGTCTGTTTGTAAGCAGCTGGACCAGTAAGAAGTAAGGTACAGCTGCATGCAACTCACCTGATCTCAGATGCAGGCTGCTATATCTAACCAAGTCACCCCACACTCCCTTTAGAGCTAGTGTGGGATTCATCTGACTTAGATGTCCACCATAAGATGAGACAAATCTCAAGCTAGGACTGTGTGTTTGCATCCATTGACTCCAAATGGAGTCTTGGGTGGCTCTCTCCGATGGAGACGTCTGTGTCACAGATACCTCCTTTCATTCAGATGAATCCAACTAGTAGAGTGTAAGCTAATAAGATGCAATTTTACAGCTCAAGATGAACCAAAGATCTGACACTGTTCTTCCCCTGCATGCAGAAATGGTGGCAGACGCCAACCATCTTCCTCAGGAAGTCTTACCTAGCAGGATAAACAACGAGAAAAATAGAGTAGGAGTCAAGGTGTGCTTTTTTGTGTGTGTAGGTGATTTCCCCAACCAGAGATCCTCAGAATTCCCATGTTACTCTGAGCCAGCCTGATTTCCAAGGGCTGCCTGCTGCTGAAGCAAACATTTCTGCCTGTGCTCCCCCATGGGGAACTTCACTCATTCAGTAGAGTAACAAGGAAAAAAAACACTCAAGTAGGTATGGTCTAGCATTTGTAAGGAGCAGAGCAAAGGGGCACTTAGGTGCTTAGAAGCCACACAGGGAGCATAGGATTTATTGAGCCATGCTCCAAATCAGGGGTGGAGCACCAGTGAGGGATGCAGGGTTATACAGGTTTTCCCCTGTAAGGTGCCACAGTGCCACATTGAGCTCCCTCTCCTTATAGTGGCTGAAGAACAAGTAAGCAATGGATTTGGCCTCTCTGGGCTGTTCTACTGAAGGTCACCATGCCCAGAATCTATACTCTGCTGAGCATGGGACACTGTCCTTCAGGCCTGATTACACAGACTGAATTCCCCTCAGACAAAAGCTTCAAGATGACCTGCTTTGCAGTAGCTTCAGAAAAAATGAGAATAACCTTAGGCCAGTAAGACACTACCTGAGACTGAGGCCATAGTACAGATACTACTATTGAGTCAAGTTTAGCTCAGTTTCATCCTAGTCCATTGTGGGGACAGCTGAGATTTTGCAGGAATGTTGCATTAGTCTGCCCAAGACCTTTCTAAGATGTGATGCCAGGGAATGGTCTTATAAGAAGGCAGGGGTGAAATTTGAAACACATGCTTGTGTGGCACTTGTGCTTCTCTGTAGGACCACCTTTGCTCCTTCCCAGAGACATACACACAGAACTAGCAGCAGGCTTGATAGTACTTTGCTGTGTGCATTATGTCATTTTTCTCCTTATTCGCTTTCCCCCCGTTGTTCTATTTTCTCTTACCCTTATTTTTTGTCTGCTTCCCTTTTTCCCCCTTTCCTTCATTTTCTCCTTCTTCTGGTTGATTCCCCCTCTCCACTGCTTCATTCATTCTTTCCTCACTTCTCTTATTTATTTGTTTAGAGCAAATTTTCAAATCTATAAACCCATTACAGCAAAGAGACTATGTTGAGACAGCCTCTGAGCCTGCAGATGTGGTGGGTCCTGGATTCCAATAACAGAACTTATTTGGAAAAAAACATTATCTGTAATGTGGAAATGGTTTGGCTTGAGGGTAAAATTTATCATCATTACCCTAATATCATCTCAAGCCTCAGCTCTGGCAGCAGCTAAAGAAAACACCAAGGCTTAATTCAGTCAGTGCAAGGAAAGAGAGACAGAGGATGGAAAATATGATTTATGATGGAAATCAATGCAATCATAATACTTTATGCTTGTAAAATTGGGCTGTTCCAACAGTGCTCACGGATTGCATAGGCAGCTTTCCACCAAAAAAATCATGGCAAGATAGAACGCAGTAGTATGACAGTGCAGCTGGCACAAAGGGACCATATTCAGGGTTTGGGGTGTGAATGGGAACAGGTTTTGTTTTGCTGGGGTTTTGTTTTCCTTCCTTCTACAGGGATCAGGCAACATCATTTACCCGAGGTCTACCTTCATAGGACGATAGAAAGACGCTGTCCTGCAGCTCCCAGAGGGTGGAGGAAGGGGGAAAGGGAAGGGAAGGATGACAATCTGGAATACGAAAGGAGCGCTGACTAGTTCTCCAAGTAAATGGCAAGATCCTGGCAGGAGCAGTATCCCCAGTGTAAAAGTGAAAGCAACAATGTGACTCATTCCTCTGCAGTGCGGAGTACCTCTCGGAGACCAGCTGAAGTATATTTACAAAAATTTGAATCAGGCTATTCACCTCAGCTAAAGACAGGCAACAGTGATAAGGCTTGGGAGGTTTGTTTCTAATACAGAAAACTAAAAAGCATCTGAACTTTCAGATTTGACCAAATCATGACTCCTGTCATCCAATAAATAAAATTAAAAATGCAGAGATCATGAACAAACTGCTGATGTAAAGTTGAGTTAGTTCATCTGTAGTGTAAAGAACATGCCTTGTCAAAATGCTATATGCAATTTCCCTGAACAATGCTTGAAGGATGTTTTGCACCTTGGTTGTATGGGTGAAAATATACCCCTGCAGCATTGCCTGCCTCTGGAGAAGCAGGACAGGTTAGCATCCCCAGCAGCCAGGATGAGGAAATACAGTTATTCTTGGGGAATGCAAAGAAAACTGCTTATTTATTCATATCATTCCATCAAAGGTGAAGTACTTGTTACTCAGGACTTGCAATTCAATGTAAGCTATGTCCAAAAGGTGATCAAAAGTAAGCATTTCCAATATTCTTTTTTTAATGGAAAATATCTTTCCAAACAAACCTATATTTAGTAAGATGCTTTTGAAATTCTTTTGGTATCTCCTGATTTCCAGAGAAAGCTGTGTGTCTAAAATTGGAAAAAATACTTTTTGTGCATTCCTCCTTAAAAATAATAAAAATTTCCAGGTATCAATTTATGATTCCTCCCCTCTTCCTCTCCCACTCCTCAGGGAGAGTGGTTGCACACAGTTATTTAGATCTACAGCCCATGCAGATTATGAACCTGTAACATGACAGATTTTGACCCTGGTAGTCCTGGTCTGCAGAATCATATCTCATAGTGCCGATATCCCTCAAGAAGTGAGCAGATACATAAAGCAAGCTCTTTCTTCCTCTTAGCCCAGCTACCCTATTTCCCAAAGAAGATGCTGTTGAGGGCTGTCTCAGAGGCATACTCTGTACTGTGCAGTTCTGAGCACCACACTTATACAGAAAGATGGAACATGCTAGAGCACACCCCTCACTAGACACCAGAAAATCCAAAGGAGGTCAGGCCTCATGGTACAAACCCTTAGGAATCCAGGCTTCATCGTCTTCAGAACTCACAGAAAGATTTTTTCTGTAAGTGCTGTGGCTGGCCAGAAAAGGCAGAATCTCCCTGTCCCTTTCCAGCTCTGAGTAATTCCACGAGGGTTACACAGTGTATACCAACTAACATTTGCTACCTAGAACCAGCCGAGAGGAAATGTTGCTGAGGATGATCCCGTCCCTGAATTTTCATGAGGCAAACTGAAGTGTAGGTAGTGTCACAGAGGGCTGGCTGCAGGCAGGTTTGCATTCTCAGGACCATCACAATGAAAGGTAGGCAGTGCACAGAAGTCATACAGTGCATCTGCCACTTCCAGGGCCAGAGCCAGGCTTACCAAGGACTTTACTTTGTGCCAGCAGGGACATCCCTATCTGTAACTTCAAAAGCTTCCAAGCACTACACTCTTTGCAGGAATGGATACAGAAATAAAAGAATACGGGAGCTTTTACTCTATTCTTCTCCATCTCATCCCTCTGGTACCTACAAGGACATTGACAGATGAGGCTCTGTGGTGCTGGAGAACTGCTGTCCCTCTCTAAGATGAGGTTTTCAAATGAGACCAACAGGAGGCTGGTTTATGGCAGACATTATGTCTTACTCTTTTGGACACGTTGTTATACCCTGTCAGGATCTGGCTGTCATCTTCCTCACCTCCCACCCTAAAGCTCGCTAACTAGTCCTCTTCCATGTCCCCTCCCCTGCATCCACAACTTTCCACCACTACCCCACACATACCCACACAGCCGCCCCCAAACACCTATTTCCCAGTTATCTATATAGTTTGTGAAGCAGGGTGTTATCTGATGAACTAATTTACCTGATGGATTAACAAATGGCTCTGCCACCTTCTGTAATTCTATCACATTGTCCCTGCACTCCGTGCTTCTGGAAAAGTTTGACAGTGGTAGCAAGGGACTGGAGAGCAAAAGGTCCACTGAAAGAAACCGAATTGAGAGTCTTAGACATTTGGGGTGTCAGTGCTGGACAGCCATCTGTCCCTTATTTGAAGGCACTCTTACTGTCTGTGCTACCTAATATTGCTTGTCCCAGACAAATGTTGTTTGGACTAGGCTGATGTTCAGCACCTTGCTTTGCAAACCTGTCCTTTATTTTAAAGACAGAAGGAAAGATATTCTTCTGGTTTGTCTTCCAGTACATTACTGATATCAGAAGAGTTACACTTGACATTAAGTGCTTTTGCTGTCTAGGACTGTTACCTTCTTCTTTAACTCACACCACTCTCTGTCTTCATATGCCTAAAGTACAGAAGCATCCAGACCAGATATGACAGTATTCCCTCTTCACACATACATGTCCTCTCTACAAATATGTATATATATACATATGTATATAAAATGACTTAAAATATGCTAGACTGATACATATGCATACTCTCACACATGCACACACATCCTTCACACGCATATGTGATGAAATTTTTCATGAGACCAATGTGCTGGGAGCAAAAAAAAGAATAAGAAAAATCTTGTTTGATACTAAATCTTTAAGTGTACTATCCATCCAAAAGTAGAAGAAATAGATCTTTAAGGACCTGATAGGTCTGAAAATTTCTTCTACTAACAATGAAATATCAATTTAGCAAGGGAAAGTCTTCAAGGGCCAGTAAGGGAACAACAAAGGGATATCATTTAGGTTCTCTACTATCTTCCTTATTTAAAAAAACCCCAACTGATTATCCATCTCCTTCCAGACTATTTTTCTGTATGATCATTGAATTGGCAGAAAACCCACAGGTTTTGTGCAGGAGACATGGAAAAGCAGATTTTCCTTGCCGGTGTGCTTGAGAACTGTCTTCTGCTACTCATGATAATGTTTCTTGGTCTATGACGATATTGAAGCCAAGAGATATCAAAAGCTAAGAGAAATGGCTGTAATCAACCCAGCTGGAAATACTGTAGGGCCCTTGCTGGAAACTGGAAAATTCATGTTGCAGAGCCATTTACTAGGAGTCATTGTTTTTTTCTTCTGAGGACTTACTAGACTTCTAAAAACTTGTCCAGACACAAATTGGAATGAGGGCAGGAATTAGTGAGGATGTTTTATGGTCTTTACTTTGTTATAAGTCGAACTAAGTAGGTCCAGTTAATTTCACAAGTCGGTGCCATTGAGTCAAACCACGTTCTTGGTAAATAAATCCACATCATATAAGCATTGCCATATTCAGCCTTCAACAGTGAATCTTGTTTACTTCTAAGCACAATGGTTAAGACTGAATGTTCAGAGAAGCTGTTACATCTTTACGTCCTTGGAGGTTAATGGTCAGTTATGCCAGAAAGGGGAGGAACTTGAAGGTCTTATTGGTCAAGAGAAGACCACAGATGCTGTCAGTCTAACATGTTTCTCTACTGAAGTCATGAAAATAGAGATGATTTGAGTGGTTAATATTTCATTTTATATCACTTCAGCTTTTAAAATTATTTTACAGCAGCTCAGGAATCATTATCAGTGAAACCAGAGATAAGGTGCCTCTTGCTACCACTACTGCTCTCACAGGAACCTCTTGGGGAGGAAGCAGCAGCGGCGACATGGCTGAGCAAAGTGGGGAATGACAATGTTTGGAGGAGATTTTCTCGGGAGGGGGTGTTTGTTTTTTTGTTGGTATAGACAGGAAGCTTAAGATGTTATCTGCAGGCTACATTGTGTGCCATTTTAAACACAGTGCTCTTAATAAATACCGACAGCAAATCAGGACAAGAACAGACGCAAGTTGTTTCAGGCGACTTCTGTCAAGTGAACAGTAATGCACCAGGATTAGTGGCAATCCTCTCCATATTGCAGAGAGCAAGTCGCCTGCAGATGAAGTGCTCCAGGCATTGCAGTGGGTTTATCAAGGGGTCCTTGATATTCCGGAGCAGACGTGCAGGCTGCAACATTATCCGTAGGTTTTCAATTCAGCCATCTCCTGCTGAAAATTGGGTGGCAGTAGTGGTGGGATTGGGAGGCAGTTGATTTTAATTCCAGAAGCATCCTAAGGAACCCACACCCTAGTGGTTCTCAGACTGCTCCCTTCACCCCTGTGATGTTGCTCTTAATAACCAAAATGTTAAAAGCACAGTATCAGCAAGGCAACAGTTTGAGCCAGTGAACCGTTAACTTCCATTCCATCGGGTGCAATCAAAGTCAAAGTTCAGTGGGGCTCGAACGGGCAATGGCAACTATCCCCAGTATCAACGTCCTCCCTTGTACTGGATGTTTCTTGAAAATGCCAGCTCAGAGGAGAACGCTTTCCAGTATCATTTTGTTAAATGAGTGCTAACATTTAAAGTACGTTATTCTTCTCTCCATCCTGAGGAATGGAATAGGTGTGTTACTGGGAGTGGGTTAGCTCTTTATATAGACACCTCTTGCATATTCCTGAATAAGGACCTCTTTGGACTGACAATGCCGAAGAGCTATCACGCCCATTATTCCTTTACCTTTCAGCAGCTTTATGCCATCCCTCTAGCTTAAGACTGCCTAAAAGTTAGAATTAACAAATATTATTGAGTTAACAAGCTCAGGAAACCCTCATAACAGAGTCAGCTGTGCTTTTTTTCTAATAGCACCACCAAGGTTGGTTGCCAGAAGAACCTATCTGGTCACTGACATCTGGTTTGAATTACTTTGCACGTTAGCACTGAGAGCTGACTCAGTCCCTGTGCACCTGAAAGGTTTCTTTCAGGCACAGATTGGATTGCTTGTTAGATCCTTGTCCATAGCTGAGCATCTAAATTTGTATTTCCAGTTCCATTTAAAGGAAACATCCTGAGAAGATTCTGTCCCTGTAAGACCTGTAGACTGGGAAATACTGAAAAGCCAGGAAATTAAGTTAAAAGCAGCACCTCACCTTCCATGGAAGACATTTCTAAAAAACTGTCACCACTTCTTCTGGGATTTAGCTGTGCAGCACTTCTTGCTAGGAGTTTTAAAAGAAGTAATTAACAAAATACATATTATGGTCTCTTTAAAGTTGCCTGGTGGGGTCTTGCTCTGACAGCTTTCACTGTGGAGCTCCCACCTTGCCCCACCTCCATCTTGAGCTGAGGAAACATAAGTAAGGGAAAGCCAGTTTGGAAGTCCTCCCTAAGTGAACTTCTAGCACAGCAAGAGGGTTCATATGGACTTGTAAGTTTTGTCCCTGCTTGTTCTGAATTTATACCCTTAGAGGAACTTTTCATGCCTTTTTTTTCTTTTCACCCCTTTTTTGGCCTTGTTAGCCTTCCAGCAAAAATGCTGTATTACACATGATTCTGAAACCGTCTGTATTCTCCATGCAGTTTTTATGCAGTATATAAAATAGCTTAATCATACAGATACTGAAAGAGGCATACACACACATAGTGAGAGACAGCAGGCACACCTGAGACTGAAGTGCATCCTGTTCATAAATGGAGATATAGTGCTGATGGCATTTCACACTGAGGTATCCAGGGACCATCACATGGCTTGATGAGACCAAGGAAGCTCAATAGACTTTCCAAACCTAATTAGTACTTAATGATCTGGAGAGACATGGATGTCCATCACCTCTGCTTCAGCCCCTCTGTTCTTCCTCAAATTCTTAATTAACCTTTAAGGAGATGATGTGCTGATGAGTTTCCTAGGATATTGCATTGATTTTTTTCACACACACATACACGCTCGTGCACACGCTCACCCACACCACACACTCCAGCACACATATTAAAGAAGCTCTGGTACAAATTCTCAGCTCCAATGCACTCCACACAAGGGCTCTGCTGATCAATGTTTATTAATGAAGCGCTGCCTCAAAAATTGTTAATTGATGGCAATGTACAGAACGTTGTCTGGAATTTAACCTTATTCATCATTTAAGTATGTTGGAAACTAGAGCGTGGTGTTAATTAATAGCATAAGAACAAAGTTGGATCGTTCTGCTGTGGATTTGAAAAACAAAATCATATGCGCAAAGAGAGGGAGAAAAAAGCTGTGATTAAATATAAAACCAGAGCAAAAAAATGAGAGAAAATGGAGCCAAAGCCAGTGTCATATTCAAGATGACTCACTTTGTGCTGATAATGAAATAAAAATTTTCTCGTGGCTTATGTAATATTTTACTGTTGTGTCATATTTAATCAACTCTGAGTTTTAACAAGCTAAGTAGAAGGTGGGGGGAAGCTGCTACCAATGGAGTGAAAACAGATTAATAAGTTTTGAAAAGTTAATAGCCAAGTTTTCAGATTAAAAAAAAAGAAATCAATGTTGGTTGCTGAATTCACCAGGGGGAAAATGACAAATGGAGAATGCCTTACTTAAAGTTCACTTAATAACAATCTAAATATGTGGTGATAATGTAGTATGCAATGCTAACAGCTGCACTCTTCCAGGCTTGTCTAGATGTTTTCAATGACCGTTTGTTCTCCAAGTCATATGCTTGATTAATGAAAACTTACCTACCCAGATATTCATTTAACTGACTTATTACCATGGGGTCAGTACTCTGGTTTGAGTGCATGCAGCCCCTCAGTGACATTGCCTGCTACAGGACTGTTGCCCTTGCTGAGTAGGGGCATTTGAACCATTTGAGTTTGGGCTCAAAATTTCAGTGTACAGGCTTCAGCCAGCTGTATCCAGGTAAGTGGACCACTGCTACGGGCCAGTCTTCTGGACCACGCAGGAGTTTCTCTGCCTGGAAAGACATTTGGCTTGCCCCAGATCATACCCAGCATACAGAATAACAGGTGGACAGCGTGGACATCCCTGGCTGTGCTGAAGAGCCATGGTACTCTGCCCTTTTAGGCTAAAGCCCAGTTTCTGTCCATGATCACACAAAACGTCTGTGTAGAGCAGAGACTGAAGCCATGCATCTCATTGGACCTGCCACCTTGTGCAATTTCTGTGTTTACACCAATGTGGGGTCTAATCCCTAAATAGATACTTCAGTGACTCCCAGGTTCAAAAATGCTGAGGATGGTGTGAACATGCACTGTACTCCCTGCTCCAGAAATCTTATTGTCTAAAGAGAAAAAATGGTTTGGGGAAACAGAGGAAATGAAAGACAAAGAATTTTTTATTTATTTTATTTTATTTTAAGAAGTATACCAAGGGAGAAGCAGAGGCAGAAGTACTGCCAGGTTTCCCTGAATTTCAGTGAAATACTCTTCGGGGCTTAGTCCTGTCCTCTCCTTTCAGTTTAAAAAAAAAAAAACATGCCATCCATTTTCTCTATTTCCAGAGCTCTTTTCTCTCTTATTTTCACAGACAGTATTCTGGATGTTGACCAAATTACTGATTTATTCAGATCCCCTTAAAAGTTAATTTTCACTTGTCTTTTCTGTTTATTGGGAACATATTCCTTAATTTCTGTTTGGGAGGGTAAGGCATGAAATGATAAAACATGGAGCCACCCAGAGGTTGTCTAATCTATCTTCAGGCCCCAAGGCAGGATCAGTTCTGTCTGTGGCATTCCTTGAGCCTGTAACCCTTGAGTCACTCAGCTATTGTTGTGATGGGGCTGGATAAACACATGCACCTCAGACTGGGAAATGGTACAGCGTATGAGAGGGCAGATCAGAGCATAGCATCGGGGACCACGGACGATGTCAGCGACTACCAGATGCCACGAAAAAGCAGAGATACCGGCTTGCCTAGATCTCTGAAAATGAGAAGAAAGGACCTGTACAATTTGAATTAAGCTCAGATTTACTCTGAAGCAGCCAGTGACTGCTGGTGTGCAGCACACCCTAATGGTTGGTTGTGGGAAGGTATCCAAAGGGCACAGAAAGTTTCTGAGGTATCTGCACTACTATGTCAGTAGCAGGATGGTGTTTTGCGGAAAGCACAAGAGAAAATTTCTTGTTCCGCACTTCATGATCTCTGGCTGAGGTCTGGTTTTCCTGATATCACTCTCTGTGTGGTTTCCCTGAAAGCTGATTCATGCTTTATCCCATCTTCTTCCATCACACGCTTGGTGGAGAAAGGAGGGTGTAAAGGATCCCCCACTAATCATGAAAGCTGACACATAAATCAAGTCATATAAAAGCAAACACCCCTGCTCTCAGTCAGGAAGGGTCTGGTGTGGATCGCAAGAATGCTCTCTTATTAGTGGCTATTAAGTGAGCCATTTATAATTTCACAGTCATGTGACTTAATTGTTCTTCTGAGAGCAAAAAGCCAACAAATGTGCAAGAGATCAAGCTCCTTTCATTTCCCATCTTATGGGAAACCTTGACTACAGGACCTGGCAGCATTTGCATAAGTAGAGGAGATATATTTTCTCCATTTCTCTCAATTCCCTTTCTTCTTCTCCTTACTGAGAAGAAAGTTTTTCTCCAGGCTGTGAAAATTTGTTTAGATGCACAATGAAAGGGAAAAGATATTGCCTAAATCTAGGACAATAAATGATTAATTAAAAAGAACAACGGCCTTATATTTAGGAAGACTGCTCAATAGCACACCAGAGCAGCTTTTAGGTCTGGAAAATCAAACAAACAAACAAACAAATAAACAAATAAATAAAATCAAAGGAAAGAAACCCACTTTCCCACTCTCTAGAAGCTCAGGGTTATTATAGAGTCAGGGGTGGCCCTCTGGATCACCAAAGGCAACCCAAAGCTGGCAGCTTAGTGACTGTGTTCTTAGCCATGCTTACACCCAGCCCTGGACATTAGAATCTGTTTAACTGAGCAAAATAAACATGTTAATCATGATCCTAGGGATTAGCTTGTAGTCTGCTTCAAAATCGCTGCAGCATTTTTGGCCACCAGAGTTACTCATTATCAGAGCTGGTTTCACGCAGAGATTAGGCATCAGCAGGGCTCTCCAAAGTGTATCCAGCATACTCCCAAGGGCTTTTGGGGTCAGTGGTGAAGTACCTTACAAACAAGTTCCTGGCATGGGTCTCTCAAAGCGGCCCACCCTGATCTAGCAGGAAGAGTGTTAAACTGTGAATCGCTGTCCTTGGTTCAGTTCCTTTCTTCACCCCTGTGAGTGATGCGACTGTGAAGGGGTCTGTTGTATTCCCCATGCTTCTTCCCTTTCTCCCACCTATTGCCTATGTAGGTTAGAGACTCTTTGCATCAATGTTTGTGTCTTGCATTTGACATACAGGCCTTGGCGTAGAGAAGGCACTACCTTAGTGGGAGTTTGTCCTTGGGGCACAAGCATAATGTAGAGGCAGTCCACTCTCTTACCTCCAGCATTGGTCAGCCCCTCCAGAAAGGCCCTACAGAAGACAGTGCTCAGCATCTGCCAGGAGCCAGAGGGCTGCAGGCTAGCACAGTGGGATATTCCTTGCATTCTTAACCCTGAGAGAGAAGTCCTCCCTATCTGTCCTAGTTAACTTCTGCACTGCTAACCCTTGCTTTCCATGGGGGAGAGAGAGAAGCTCAATTTGATTCTGAAATCAAGTGAACTATCAATGATGATATCAACAATCAGCTTACACTACCTGACTAGGGACCACGTTTTTACAAGGCACAAGGTCAGCATCCATTCCCAAGTGACCTGAAGTAAGCAGCTAGTCTTGGAAAGACAGGACATTGAAGGCTTTGTTTGTCTCCTAGACCTAGGAAAGCTGTGCACGGGGGGGGGCGTGGGGGTCAGAGTGGAATCATAAAGCAGATGATTGCAGCTCCTGTTCTGTTTGCTAACAAATACACTTTAATCAGGTAGCACCAGTGGTGGTGAGTGTGGCTGTGATGGGTTGACCCTGGCTGGACGCCAGGTGCCCACCAAAGCTGCTCTATCACTCCCCCTCCTCTGCTAGACAGGGTGGAGAAAATATAACAGGCTCGTGGGTCAAGATAGGGCCAGTTTAATAAGTGAAAGCAGAGGTCGCGCACGAAAAGCAGAGAGAAAACAAATGATATTATTCTCTACTTCCCATCAGCAGGCGATGTCTGGCCACTTCCCAGGAAGCAGGGCTCCAGCACGCGTAGTGGTTGCTCTGGAAGATGGAAAAAATGTCCCCCCTTCCGTCTCCCTTTTCTTAGCTTTTATACCTGAGCTTACGTCATATGGTATGGAATATCTGTTTGGTTAGTTCAGGCCAGCTGTCCTGGTTATGTCCCCTCCCAAGACCTTGCCCAGCCCCAGCCTCCCGTTGAGGGGAGCAAAAAATTGTTGGGGACACAGCCTTGATGCTGTGCCAGCACTGCTCAGCACCAGTCAAAACACTGGTGTGTTATCAACAGCCTTCTAGCTATCAATGCAGAACACAGCACTATGAGGGCTGCTATGGGGAGAATTAATTCCATCTCAGCCAGACCCAAAACAGTGGCACTAGCTGTTCTGTGCACAGTAGGATGAACTCAGCTCTCTGGGTAACATTCACAAACTAGTTTGAGTATCTCACTTGCTACTAGCAGATACTTGTTGGGAAACAGGGCTTATTCCACACATTTTACTTAGCTTTGCTAGAACACTGTCACGCGCATAAGACATTCACTCCATCCTTCCTATTTGTTGGTGTCTTCCTCCAGTGACTAAACTTCTGCATACTTATTAGTAAGCAGTTCAGCATTCCATTGTGCCACCTGAATGACACCCCTGTAAAAAAATAAATAAAAAATGTGGAAAAAAAAAAAAAAAGACAAAACCTGACTAGGGAATCTGTCTCTTTAGGGAACTTTTCTCAGTCCTTCTGCCTTGATGTGTAATGTGTTGATTTCATTCCTTTCCTCCTCCTGCCATTTCCATGCCTGCTTCCCCCTTTCTCCCTCCTTCCCTCCTCACTCATCCCTACAGGTATAAATAACCAAAAAAACATGTAGCTAACCATGCTGTGTCAGTCCTTGCTGTGCCAATTTCCCATCTGCTGCCTCCTTGCCCCATGCTGCAGGTTGAACACACACTCCGGTCCTGCTGAGCTGAATAGGTTGTATGCCTGTGTTTGAAATTAAGAACAGGCTGAAGCCTTCTGCTGAATCTGGGACCTAGGTTGTGACACTGATGGCGTACAGGCAATTGCCCCTTTACAAGTGGGGACCAGAATCCATTTTGCAATGCAAATGCTGAGTATTAATAAGACTAATAGACACGGGTGTGAAAGTTGTTGAAATGGCAATGTCAAGAGCTGGCTGGTGACAATGTAGAAAGGGGTCTCTGATCTTCCTGTGACCAGCCTAGAGGCTGCTGGTTTGTATGAGCCCAAAATGCATGTTAATTCAATTCCCCATCCTTATCATGGGGCTCCTTTGGAAATGGAGTATTTGCTGTAATGAAATAAAGCAGTCATTAGAAATGCTAGTCATTAATGGCGTGAACCTTCTATTCACCTGCCAAGACATCGGTAGCGACTCAGCAATGTTGTTCCCTGAGCGCTGACTGTTGAGTTTTAATGACATTGTTCTATTAGAGCTGTTCAAAGCAACCATTTGAGAGCCGTCTGGCTGCTGTAGTCAAAAAAATAATAATAATTTGACCTTGACATCCTCTTCCATCTCTTTGCCCTAGTCCTCTTCGGAGGCATTATTCATACATATATATCCTGTACGTACTCTGTCACTCTTCCTCCTGCAGTTCTTGTGGGATCAATGTAACTTTCCTGGTAGTGGAAACTCCTTTATGCTGCACTGGCTAGTAACTTTACTCAGCACCTAAATACTGCTGTTGTTCTTGGTGCTTTGTAAATGCTTACATGATGGTGGTTCCTACTGTGGCTTTACACCTGTGAACATTGGGCCATCATGTGTGTTACCTCCTTCGTGCTTTATTACTTTGACTATGTATGTCTTTGGTAGCATGCAACTAATAGCACTTAAAATCTGTCTGTTCACCCATCTACTTGCTTGGAATCCAGTCTCCTAGTTGTCAAATGTAGATAGAGCCCTTCAGAAATGTCAGGATTAGTACAACAGGACTGTGTTGCTCACTATTATCAGAATAGGTCTGCCTTTCCCCTTTCCATCCTTAAGTCAGGGCTAATTAAAGGCAGAGGGACAGGTTTTTGGAATTCAAAAGACAAGTTCATGGTGGTCTCATAGCAGACCTCCCTGAGAAGTTACCATCTTCATCTTGGTTGACCATGATCTTGACAGTTAATGATGAAGTCAAAGTATTGAAAATGAAATAAAGATTTGAGTGTACTGATCCCGAAGCCCAAAAAGATGGTTTTATTACTAGCTGCCAATTCTGTCATCAGTCTTCCAATCTACTGCAACTGGAAATTAAGTTCACATAAAGAAGCAGCTTATTCCAACATTATCTCTTAACAAGGGTTTAAATACCACATCAGTAGCGACACAAATAGAGAGAAATTAGGTCTGCAGTAAAAATGTAAACAATTCCATTTATGCTCCCTTTCCTCCTAAAAAGAAAGTTGACAAAAACAATTATATGAGGTCCTTAAAATTGTCCATGGAATATTTTGATTCCATGGACAAATAGTAAGTGAATACATAAATAAATATTTATATTTGAAAAGGCCACCATGCTGTGAATAGCAATTTGGGTAACTCATATTTACATCTTCCATAAACCATAATCCTAAATTAGACTGCATGGGTATGGTACATATAATAGTCTCTAGTCTTAGCGGAAAAAGATAGTTCATCATGGGAACTTTTTGCCTATAAAGTATCCTGAGAGGTTTGGTGCAGCTGGGGAAGCCATCTCACAGCAGAGAATGATGGCAGCATAGGAAATGAAAACACACTTCCTCTGGCAGCGTCTCCAGACTGAAATCTTTGGGGTATTCAGGATTTGAAGGGGGGAAAAAAAATTCTCCATAGGCACCACATTTGTTTCATGAAAAAAACAGAGCTCAAACCGTAAATTTCTCTTAAAATACAACTGATTTCACACTAAATGGTGATTAAGACCCAAGAGGAGAGACTTGCTCCAGAGTGCAGCCACCCACCTCTCTCCCAGATTTCTTTAGCCAAAGAAGTGCTATGAGGAATAAGATTGTCCCAGCCCTGTGGAGGAGTCTCAGTGAGATCCTCGGGATCTTTCTGTTCATCTCCAAGTCATATCCAGGAGCAGTATCTTCTAGTTTCTTCCCTGGCCATACTCCCAAGGACCATCAGGGGGACCACAGGGAAAATGAGCATTTTGTACAACTTCTGCTCATGTCCAACATTCACACATTGCATCCCCTTGTCACCAGAAACGCGATCTATTTTTTCAATCATTACCAACTTGCATTTAATTCTGGGCAATGCCTCTGAGGAGACAAAAAAAAAAAAACCAACAAACCCAACAACAAAAAAACCCTATGCCTCTCCCATCATTATCCCTTTAGTTATCCTGTCCATTACTGCAGCAAGAGACCTGCCACTAGCAAATTCCCAAACCACTCATTTATTTCCAGGCTGTGCTGTGAAGCTTCATTCTTCAAACATAACAAATCCAGCAACTTCATGAGTTGAGCTATTGCGGATTTTTCCCTGTGACTGCAAATGGGAATGGTCTGTACAAATGAAAGCTCAGATTTCTGCTATTGCGAGTAAAAGAGTCTGGGTGAAATATCTACCGAGGAATATATTTTATGTGTTTTCTTTAACTGTCCATCCAAAAAGTGCTGAGTGATAGCTGGGTGCTGTTAGGAGGCACTGGTAATGGCCTTACACTTATAAAGTACCATCCGTCCAGATGGACCCCCAAAGTACTTTATAAACTTTACTAACTGGTTGTTCCAGCTTCACACATCACCTTATATCTATCCATCTGTTTACAGCTATAGCCATATAGAGAGCATTTCTCTCACCACTAAAGGGTGGCTATTTTGGATTTGGGATGTAACAGATGTTTAAGAGCTCACATCAGTGTGGAGTAACAACTTCATGGCTTAGCCCTCCTCTTCCGTAGCTGTGTTGACTTTGGCGTGAATTAAAACTAGGGAGCATCAAACAAAGCTGCTAAGGAAACAGGTCAAAAAAAGACAAGGAGGTGGTTTTCAGGTAGCAAAGCAGAGTTAGGCATCTCATTGCCACCAGCTGCTGTAGATGTTAAAAGTGTACATGATATGCAGGGAAGTTCACACGTTCATGGAAACCTTGGTTCCACACCCAGCTCTTCCACGGAGATTTGGAATGGCTGAGGGAGATTACTGTCGGTAGACCTAGTCCACCTTATGTCACAGCTGGGTTTTGGGTGTCTGTGGAAGCTTTCCTATTGCAATGTCCGCACAGAGGACCCAGCAGAAGAGCTTCTTGGTTGGGCAGTGGCATGCAACTGGACATCAGGGGATGTCGGTTCTGTAATCTCTCACTGGCTCATTGCAAGGCTAATTTGCCCTGGGTTTAATCCCTCTTTACTACCTACACTGCTCTAAAATCCCGAGTTGAAGGTACCATTGCACAGGTACAGAATCAGAGGACTGTATTTGGGGCAACCAGTTTGCAGTTAAAATACCTAACCAGGGACCAGTGATGATAAAGACATGCTGAAGGGAGAAGGTGGTGCCAAGGGGCGTGCTGTGAGCCCCAGGGGACCAGCATACTGCTCCTCTCCTAGGTGAAATAGAAAAGGTTTACTCAGTGCTTCCTCATCCCAGAAATTTTTTAAACAAGAAACACATGTGTCACTTTAAACAGTCATTTGACAGCTTGGTTCACATTTGGTTTGGGTTTAGATCAAAATTAGATTCTGTTAAGTTCCAGTTTGTATTTTGCTGTAGGAGGCATTTAGATTAGACAGCCTCTGCTCTCCTGAAATATACACAGAGATTGTTCGTGGTCAGACTTTTTTTTTTCTTTCTTGTCCAGAGGATATGTCCAGACAGCAATCTATACTTGTGTGAAATTAGGATCCATTCAGCACCCTGTAAAAAAATCTAAACTAAAAGATTAATTGTTAGCCACGATTACCATATTATTTATTATTATTGTGTGATGTTGAGATTATGTTTGGAACAGATGGGAATCCAATTAGCTTAGTTCTGCCTTTGTCCGATGGATGAGACATTAATTTCAGGGCCACTCTCCACCTTGTCTGAATAGCTACGAGAAAAGAAATATGCTCATGATACTTCGTGTTTTTGAGATGGTTTGTCACATATATTTTGTTTTCTCATGAAAGGACACTACTGGCTGCTAAGCAACAGAGTAGCTGTGTTTACGTGTACATTTATCTATATATATGCACATATACATACATACACAGACACACAGAGTACTTATTCAAGGACAAGATTCCTCATCAGACTGGCTTTCAAGTGAAAGTAATTCTATTAATTAGGGCTGCAGTTACCGTCCCTGTTCAGCTTCCCCCACCTTACCCCTCCTCTTCTTTCTTCTGTTGCAACTATTACTATTTTTAATTAATGTGCCAAAATGTTCTCTCGTAACTGTAACAAGAAAAGAGAAAAACAAAAGGGCAGAAGCGAGGAGAGGAGCTCTGGCAAGAAAGACAATTTGTTTGTCTAACCCTTTTAGAAAAATACAGGCTTGTCAATGATTTCTCTTCAGGATAGTGTCCCATAACCAGGGGAGGGAGCAGAAATACTTTTTAATGGGGCTTTTCTCCCAGCCAGGAATAATCATGCCTACAGAGAAGTCTTAGAGCAGCCTTCTGCTTGGAGGCAGTTCTGTTGTACATCTCAGTGGTACTTCTTTTTTTCCTTTCTAATGTCTCCTCTTTTTTATTTCTGTTCTTTTTCTTTTTTTTAAGGTGTTATAAAACCTTAGACTAAGAATTATTTCTCAATCTATCTATATTTTTTTTGTTCTGTACTGATCATTACGTTATTTCTCCACCACAAACCTCTATCCCTGGATTTTAAATGTTGCTTAGACCGTTTGATGTTATCCCCACACTTCAAAACTGAGATCCAGACCCCAAAGTTTATAGATGTAAATATTCAGGGTTCAAGATTGTCTTTCTGTTCTTCATCTTAAAGCAGTTTAAAATGATTAATTGAATACCTGTGAAAGGGGGAAGGTGATTAAGATGTTCATTGTAGGGAAACTTAGGTATAAAAGACAATACTGGGACTGAGATATAAACACAGGAGCAACACTGGCAAAAGTGTTGATTGAATTTGTGCGTGTATGGGTATGAAAACTGGCTTTTCAGCCAAATAAACACTGTGAAATGCATGCCTTTGTTGTTGCTGTTTCATTTAAGTTGAAGTTGTCTGGGTGTTGATGAAATACCGGGGGAGGGGAGTTCAGGAAAGAAAATCAGCTTTCAACTGAAAGAATAATGGCTTTGCATTTTCAAATGTTATCATTCTTTATGGTTAATAATAATCTAAATGTTTGCCAGAAACTGGAAAAAAACAATTTACGCATTTTAGTTTTTTGTTGAATCCTTCTTCTTCTCAGCCTCCTTCCTGTCCCTTCCTAAAATGTGTGTGAGAAATTAAAAGCATCAGAAACTCGTGTGTTATGAGCCCCGTCCTTTCTGGCTCAGAGAAGATATGAGTTTTTAAAGCCTCCAGCTGGCATCTGCCAGCTTTTCAGACAAGCTGTGGAGCTGGAGCCCACCGCTCCAGAGGTCCCTGATTCAAACTCAGTGGCTTTGTCAAGAAGGTGGTGACTACTTTTGCACACACACAAATTGGCAGTTTTCTGAACCACTCTGTGCAGAAATCCTTGACTCCCATTCACATGCGTCAGGCAGTGTCTCTCATTTCAAATGACATTGGCTTATTTGACTTTCAAATGAGAAAACTAAGTATCATGAACAGATGAAGAGATAATCAAAACATCTTTGTCCAGGTTTTTGGAAACTGGTTTTGAAAACTGAAACTCCTGAGCCATTCTGCCAGTTCTCACAATATTTTTATCATTATAAAACAACAACAACAACATTTGCTAATCTGCTTTCTAAACCTCTTGTCTTTGGAGGCACGTGAATTGGTGCTGTTTCACCTTAATAATATCTAAATGTAACTTAGGTTTCTACCTACCAGTGTTTGTAGAAAAGCTTCAACAACATTTACTTTCAAATGAAGAAAAATTCAAAATCTCAACAATTTCTAAGCCAAGCCTCAGAGCTGATAACAGTATTGCAGGAGGCACCTTTGCTTTGATAGCAGTGGTGTCAAATCAAAAGTAAAATAAAAAGGGGAAAACACATGATAGTGAAAATCATTCCTGGATCAGCAAGTTTGATTCCTTGCCACTGCATGAACTCATCAAGGTCCGTCTTGAACTTGTTCTTGTACCTTGCTCCCCACTTTTCCTGCTGGGCTACTGGTCTAGGACTTCACACTGTTGATGGGAGATAATCCTTTTCCTAATTTCTAGGCTAAATATATCCATAGTTTGTCAGTGTATTTCCTCATCCCAAAGAATTTATATTAATGACTAGTTGTTAATTCACTCTTTGGATTTATTCTTAACTGTAAGTTGCATTTTGTCTCCCTTTTATGCATATTTGGATTGTTATCTATGCATATTCATTCTTCAGGTTGTGTTGGTGAGTTGGGATTGATCAGCAAAATCATATGGTGTGGTTTCATATTCCTGACTGAATAAGCAGACACATATCTGTGTGAAAATGGAGCACTCAGCTTTCTTCAATATTTGTATATATGTCTTGAAAATGGGGGTTTCTTTGAATATTCATTGCTATACAACACAAGTGTTTGAATGTTCATAGGAAGTACACGAAATAGGTAAAGGAAAAATTATAAGCAATTTGCTCTTGTCCTTTGAAGAGGGAATTTACCTTTTCCCATTGCTTTTACTGTATTGCACAGTTGAGTGGTGCGTGATTAAGCAGCTCTGTGTTACCTCCTAGAAATGGCTGTATTTCGGCAATGTCATGCAGGAATTTCTGTATTAATTCAGTGTACTGTAAAGTACCACAAGACATTTTGGGATGTGGTTGTGGGTGTAGTTTGGTCGTGTCTAGACTGGTATTTTTTAAGCGGACACCAGGGAACAGAATATCCCCAAGATAATGGCTTTTCATAAGCATGGGTGGATGCTGTTGAGATGAGGTCCAGCAGCATTTCTTCAGGGATTTCAGGGAGTTTACCAGGCAATTCCAGAACTTCAAGCCTTGTTTGCTTATGTTTTTGGTTTAATTATCTGGAGTGAAAGGACATCTTTGCTTTGTATTTGAACAGCGACTCATCACCTGCCCTCTCTAACCTCAGCTAACAGCATTATCTCCTCAGGTCAAGTGAGAAAAGCCAGCGCTCTTGTTGCTGTAGGTGACAGGTTCAAACCCTTATAATCATCCATGACAGCACTTGTTATACTTATTTTTAATGAGACTTTTTCAACCTCTAGCTTTCAGCTTCTTTATACCACCGGTCTTTGGTTTTTACTCTTCATCACTTCCAGTCTTTACATCACTTCCCTCATTCTCCATCAGCAGTTTTGCATTTCAGTTTGTTTGTCTGCCTTGAAAAGTTTTCCCTAAGAGTTTAACTCACATGGTCATGGTCAAACTTTCATATCCATGGTGTTAATCTGGATTTGAATTCAAGCCAGAAGCATGTCACAATCAAGTGCAAGCACACACAGA
Source organism: Elanus axillaris (assembly GCA_026212715.1). Lineage (NCBI taxonomy): Eukaryota > Metazoa > Chordata > Aves > Accipitriformes > Accipitridae > Elanus > Elanus axillaris. The sequence goes on along the minus strand of JANZLQ010000079.1, from coordinate 74,286,592 downwards.
TCTCTCCTGCTTGGCCTCTTTTTCTCCAGCCTGGGAGCTGGAGAAACACACTCATACACAAACACAAATATACCTTAACACCCACCCCCACCCCCAGGGCACAGCCATATCCTATTCTTTCAGTTTAATATGTATCTCCAGTACTATCAAAATTAACAAGAAGCCACCTTAATCCTGCTCCTTCATCACAAAGCCCTTTCTTTCCTGGGGATCGGCAGTTACTGGCCTGTTATCTTAGAGAGCAAGTAAATAAAAGAAAGGAAAAGGAAAAAAAGACACCTTTCCCCTCTTGCATAAGCTGCACACCGACCTTCTTCTTATTGATATGTGGCTTAAAGTGCCATCTGGCAATGAAAACGTCACAGTGATAATAAGATAACCTCTGGCTTTGGCAATTCCTGGTAAATTATTGTACACTTCTGGCTGGTCACAGCTTCCCTCACTTTCTGCTTAGACCAGGGGATGCAGACACCCTGTATCAGAGGGTGAGGTACCCCAGAGTAATCCCTTGCCCTCACTAGTAGTGTTTTGTGAGTGAATACTGGGTCGTCCCCCCCCCAGTTTCATTCCTGCCGTCACCTCTGCTTTGACTGGGGTTTGTTCTGCAAGGAGCAGCGGGAGGCGTAAGGAAGAAGACTCATAAACTGTGAGATTTGACATTTACAGGCCAGGAAAAGAAAGGATATCGTCAGTAGCTGCACTAGCTGGCAGAGAGCTCCACTTGCTGGTACCTGACCTGAGCTGCTGGATGGAGGCACAGCAGGGAGGATCGCTGTGCAGAACAGACTGGTGATACTGGAGGGGAGGAGAGCAGTGGAGAGATGTCATGCTTTGGTGGAAGCAGGCTTTCCTTTGTTTGCATACACTCACATTCATTACCATTCAGGCTCTACCATACATCAGTAGTGTGCTTGCTACGGTACACTTAACTGTGTTTGGTCTCTGAGCAAAGGCAAATCTTTGTTCCTGTGGCGTGGACTGGGAAAAGGTGAGGACAACTGAGCAGCAGCCTTGAGCACCGGGAGATATGTATGGTGGATCACAACACTCAGAGGGCATAAACCCATGCTGGAGCCTTATTTTTACCACACAGAAGTGCAGTTCACAACTTCTGTGTCCTGTCCCAAGCCACCTGGAACTTGTAAAAAACTCTGATGTCATTTGATAAAATAATATACATTAGTTCTTCCCAGGATGGGGTGACAGGGCTGGTCCTTTTGGGGATGAATGTGATCCAGCCTTCCTGTAGAATGAGAAGTGCAGTCGCTTGAATTGACTTAGGTCTGCCACTTTGCAGTGGGTGATGAGATTTTGTTGCCTGTGCCACCACCTCGTTGTTTTTCTCAGGAGGTAGTTTGTTGCATTATTGTTGTTCCTGCTGCTGTTGTTTCAATCTTTCACGGGAGATTATATAAAACAGCCTCTCCATGAACCAGAACACATCTCTGGGGAATATGATGACAGCATCCATATCTTAAAAAGCCATAAAGTACAGATACACTGTAGAAAGTAGTTGTTCCTAGTAATAAGTGCAGTATGACTTCCAGGAAACGTACGCTATTGTGACAAGCTTGCACACTAGTGCAAATCTGAAGAAAAGTACCTCTAAACCCACAGATTGTGCCATGCTTATTATTTTAAAGAATTTTCTTTCCCTAAATTACTTCTGCAGCCAGAACAAAAGTCCTTAACCCTTGACAGACTGTAGCCAGTTCCTGATGCTTCCCAGGTATGAATTTCTCTTGAAGTCTCCATCACAGAGAACTACTTAGCAACAACTGAAAACATCAGTTACCAACATTCGTCTCATACCTAACTCAAAAACATAGCACTATACCAGCTACTAGGAAGACCATTAACTCTATCCCAGCTGGAATCAGGACATCCCTTAAAACAGCAGCTCCCTGGAATTTTGCAGGGTTTGTACCTTGGCACACACCAGCCCATGTGGACCCTGACCTTGATGGGTGAACAAGCTGCTAAGGGGTTTTCTCCCTCCCTGATCTCACGCAAAGATTACTTGCTGGGCTATATATAGTAGATGGGAGACGTGATAACAGGCTTTTTTCAGATCTGGCAGGAGCTGAAGGCAAGAAGAGAGGTTAACCAGAGCTCTGCGACTGCTCAGTTACACAGGGACAGAAACAATGTCCGACTGTATATTTGCAAAGCATGCTGCACCATGGAGCTGGGCGCTCATTAGAAATAGCTGTATTTGTACTTGGAGCAAAGAGCACTGAGGACCATCCTGCTGCATCATCCATAGTGCAGCCCAGGGGATGGAGCAAGAAAGAGTTTCCTTTCTCTGCTCCTCCACTAATCTGCTAGAAGAATCCAGGCCACTGAGCTCTAACTACCTTGGGCCACACAGAGAGAGCTGAAATGTAACCTGTATCCTTGCAGCTAGTTAGTCAAACAACAAGAGACTCCCAAGTGTTATTGAGAGTGCCTAAGCAAGGTGACGTATAGGGTCCTGTTTAGAGCCGGTGAATGGCAAACCCTGGGCACAGTTCAGGTCAGCCTTTCCAAATATGGCCTCATGTGCCTCAGTTTCCCCACACTGATCAGTGGGCAAATGATGCCAGCAGGCACTGCCCTCAGTTAGGTTTAATGAACTCTGGGACCATTAAGTCAATAGATCCTGGAGAAGTGTCACTATTACAACCATCCACGGCAAGGGAAGGCACATTCCCAAGCAGGGAGAGTGTGGAAGGCCTAATGAACATTGAGCAGAGCACTTGCTCTGCACTCGCTTTGTCACTGCTGGGCAGCCTTGCCCTGACAGAGCTCCTGTCCAACCAGGGACGTACATCCATTCATCATTAGTCCTAATGCAAGCTTGGGAGTTTTAAAGCCAGGGCTAAATCAGACCATCTTAATTTGCAGGCTTAATGCATTGCATATTATCCATATCCTTCCTATGGGATTTATCTTGATTAAGTGCTAATTTGTAACTGGTGGTATACCCAGTGAAGTGACTGATGAGAAGGGTGCCTGGGCAGAGAGTCTGTGTTTTGGCAGCGGTGCAGACTGAGGATCGGAAAGTGCTGTTCCCACTGCAGACATGCAGGCAGGCAGCACATTTTATGCACATCCCCCTCAGCCTAATAGGTGAACTGTCCAGAAATGTTTAGCTTGGGTTATTCTTCAACTGCAATGGAAGCCAGAAGTCTTCTGTGAGAGAGAGGACCAGATTTATAAAGGGTTTTGGCCATACTTAAAAAGTCTACCCCTGGGCTGTTGTGTAGCCCTGTCTGTACAGAACAGCACAGATCAGAAAAGGTGTAGCTGCTTCAGATAACCAACTGTAGGCAGCCATTTATATGTCCCAGCTTGTACATCTTCAGTTGCATATTGAATCCATCCTGTACGTGCCTGTAGCTGAGCTGCCTGCCCCATCCCCTGCTGTGACACCAGCCCCTTGCCCACCCTCTCCCTGTCTTACTGCTTCCACTCTGTGAGCAGCGAGAAAGATCTGGGGTAAATGGTGAGTGGATGAGACCATTTTAGACATGATCATAATCCCAGTTTGACCACCGAACAGCTTAGAGATCCCATCAGCAATATAAAAAAGACTCTTTGAGATGGGCAGGGCATTTCCAAGGAGCTAGGAAGCTGTATTTCAGGATACTTTCACTCTGCTGACCTTCGCTTTGGGATGAGAAAGAAACCTTCCACCTCCACCAGACACACCAAATCTGGGATCAATCTACATCAGCATGTAGATTTTACAGGGTTTGAGGAGAAACGACCTTTAAGCAAAAATGGGTTCTCAATTTTGCTATAGCAGTGCTGGCATTTCACTAAAATAAAAGCCTTTATTTCAGCTGCTGTTTTGGTATCTGAAACTGTGACTCGTTCTGTAACCACCTGTCTCCCACAATTCATAAAAGCACATTGAATATATGTGTTAAACAAGTCTTACACCCAGAAACACACACACAGAAGTCAGGTCATCCTACTTCATAGCCTTATTTTACAGAAGGATGTAATAAAACTTTAGTCAACATCCTCTGGCATGGTAATAGTAAACCCAAGGAAGGCATCTAAAAGTCTTAATTTCTGCTGTATGCTGTACAGAGATGTTCTGCATTAGCAGCATTTCTCCTTTTGGCTGTTTTTCCTCACACTGAAAATAGTGGACAGTTTCTCAGCTGATGGGTACTGCTTCCTTTTACTTGGGTAACTAATGACAGCAGTTCAGGAGGAAGGGGGGTGTTGGGTAGAAGGAAGTTAATTAATTTCAGGGGTTTTAATCTCTTTTCTTTTGTACCAAACCATAAAACAAAAATTCTTCGGGAGCCAGAACATGTACCTCCAGTAATCGAAAGAGAGGCAAGGATCTGACTAATAGATATTACGTTCCATTATATGGTCTTGAAGTCAATAAACATTAGGTTACCTTCATGCAGTGAAAAAAGACCAGATTTATTAAAAAATCTTATCTGGAGGGTTTGCATTTCAATAGGATGTGAATTTGCATATTTTAACAATAACCTCCCATCATTCTGTCTGATCTGTGCTCAGTTGGCCATACAGATCACTTTATCTTGAATAGATTATCACCGGTTTAATAAACCCTTCATAATATGCAGGTATAACAATGGTACTTCATTGGATAAAGGAGGTATTAAAGTTCTTTTTCTGGAAATAGGGGTGGCCCAGCTAGTGATTAACTTTATACCTCTGTACATCCCTGTGCTGAATACACGATTGAAGGAGAGTATTCCCATTATTCACATTCAAAACGGACTGGCTCTTCAGAGCTCCTGTTAACTCCTCATTGCCCAAGGCAGCTGTGAAGACGTGGGAGTCAACAAAGCCAAGGCTGCCAGGGATGTTACCTCCAGCAGCGACTACTACCTGAGACGGAAAAGGAGACAATATTCCCCCAAGCCAAGTCCCTCTCCCCATGTGGAGTGTGATCAGTGCCGAGCTGTTTCATAGAGGAGGCACCTTCTCAGTGCTAGATGGAAGCAGGGTCAACACACCGCTCAGCAAAGAGCCAAAAAGGCTTCTAGGCAGATAGCTTAGACACCTGGTTTTCAACCAAAAAAGCAGAATTATTCTTCCTTGTCGCTTGTCCCAGGCTTTGACTTACTCTCTGCTTCCACTTTCCACACAGAACCTCATTTTCCACTGGTTGCCTTTTGCAAGAGATGCGTCCATCCCACAACTCCTGTGTCCTGTCTTGTCACCTCAAAATGTTTGGTTGGGAGCAGCACTCTCAGACCCTCTACAGGAGCAAAACGAGTTGCTGCCAAATCACAGGGCTGGCTTTTGCCTCCTGCAGTCTCCACAGGGACAGACTATTATTTACACATGCCTGCTGTTTGAGGCTCCTGACCACTTTTCTCATGAGACACAGGACAGAGCATTAGTGCCAGTGCAGTAGTGATGGGGGCAAAAATAATTTTCATGTTGTCCTGCAATTTTTGATTTCTTCATTTTTGTTTCTTTATTGATATTTGCATCCTGACTTCAAAAAAACCTGATACTCTTCCTCTCTTGGGTACGCAGTACAGAGCAGGCAGCTGTGAGCATTAACTGTCCACACACCAAGCTTAGACAACCCGCAGGCTACTGTGGCATTAAGCCCAAGCTTGTAGACCTTAATGAGAGATAATGTTCTCTCAGGACCAGCTCTGTGGTCACACAGCCCTGGGATCTGGACTGCCTCACATGTGACCAGCTGGGAGCACAGGAATAATGAATTTTGGGGCTCAGTGTGCATGCATGTGTGAGAAAGAGAGAATATGTCACACACACGTCCCCCAAGATCCTCTTGAGAGCAACTAGAACTTTTCACACTCTCTCCCTCCTCTGTTTTCTTTTCCTCTGCTCAAGCTGTGTTCGTGCTTGCTTTTCCAAAGCTCCCATCATGAGCTTTTTGCTTCTCAAGAGCCGACATGCCGGTGTGCTGCCTGACAGTGGGAGCACAGCAAGGCTAGTGAATAATTGAAAGTTATTGACCTATAATAACCTGGCATTATTGACCATAAATGATTTAGTTAAAGCACACACACACACACACGCACACACCATCTCACGTGAAGGAGCTGAATTTTGAATTCCTTTTGTCCAGCACTGGCTCAGTGGAGCTTGTCACAGTGGGGAGGGGGGCATTTTGGCCCGGCATGAAATTAATGTTTATCAAAATGACATTTCTGATGATGCTCTAATCAGATTCTTGTGAGGAATAAGCACAATACCTGGAGCCACAAGCAAATTGTCCTGAGTCTTTACTCAAAGCTCCATGATGGCACAAACCTTTCCTGAACTTTAGCAAAGCTCACAGATTTTAGGGTTGAGGAGGACAATTTTCATCAAGCAGCCTGACCCCTGCCTTAAGGTAGGCTAGAGACTAACAAATACCAGGGCCAATAACAGGAACACAACATTTAGGGAGAAGGAAAAACATCCAGTTTTGATGTCAGACTTCCCACCCGCCTATTATTTTTAATTTCTGATGAGCCAGCTCTTCCCCTCCGAAGTGGAAGAGCTGACATCAGCTCCTTTGGAGCCACAAAATGTCAGTCACCTGCTGGAAAGCCTGCTCAGGGCTCATGCCTGGCCTCAGGACCCCATTGTCTGATTGAATCTGCAGGGTCAGGCATCCCCATCTCCAATGAAACCCTAATACTTTCCTGTGTCTGAATGCAACCCTGTAAAAGCACAGGTGTCTGGGCTGGTGAGCTTGACTGGGTCAGATGAAGATGTGAGCGAGTAACTGTTTAATTGAGCCAGATATCTGAACGAGATAAAATCCCAGGCACTAGCACAACTGCCATATGCTCTCCTAAGCTGGCTGTGTTTGTGTCAGGATCTGAATTTTGTGGCTGGCCCCTGTTATGGAAAGTTTCTGCCCAGCTTTTGACAGATGAAACTTTGCAGTTTGGACCTGTTCCTGATTATCTGTCAGTGCTCAACAAACAGCTGTAAAAGCTTCTCATTAGCTTTGTGGGTGCTGGTTTTTTATATACAGAATAGCCAGGCTAGCTGTGCCTGGCTTACTTTTTTTTCAGGGTCAGATGGATGAATGAAAGGATCTCTTTGCCTTCAGATTTGCCTGACTTGGAGCCCTTGAGAGAGGATGTAAGAACAAAACTTTTAACTCTCAGTGGTGCTGCCCCATGGTAAGGAAGCAGCTATGAATTGACATTTACAGCACAGAAAAGTGTCAAGGTGGAGGGATCCATCCCCTTGCTTTTCCAAGTTCAGGCAAGATTTTTCCTTCTGACTCCAGCAGGCAGTGAAAAGTGCCCGGAGCCGCTCCCACAGTCCAAAATCACTGCAGACAGGCAGCTGCTGGAGTCAAAGGTGCGATTCAGTCTGTGTACTGAAGTAACTAACTTTTGAGCACATTTTAAGTACATAATGAAGCAGGCTTCCTGGAGTTAACCCTTAATTTCTCCATCTAGGAAATTGGGTCTGCATAATTTAGTTGTCTAAATTTAGGCAGCCAAGAGCTCCCTCTGGAGGTCTCCAAGCAGCCCGTTTCTCTGCATGGGCAAGGCCAGGCGCTTACTTCACGAAGGCTTCATGAGATATCTGTAATTTAAGTACAAGCTAAGTCTTTTCATTAAGCAAATAGGGTCTCTCCCCAAATTTCTCATTTTCCTTCCAGTACTAGAGCTAAATTAGGAGCTAAGGCCAGCTAGAAAGAAGCAATTGTAAGGGGCATGATAACTTAGGATATAGCCTCCTTGCGTCTAAAAAATCACTGGGAGCAGTGTGGAAGCGCAGTGTCTCATCTGTATGTGCATACCATCGCTTACTTGTGCATACTCCTGAGAGCAGCCCAAAATACCTGACTACAGCAGTACATGACACCAATGTCCAAAATGGCTTCCAGCTCTGTCCTTCCTTCTTTGCTGTATAATTGACTATTATACCACCATTATCTGTGCCTTGATACCTTGGATTTATGGAGCTTCTTACAAATATAAATTCCCCTTTGCACACACCCGTTTAATCAAAACCTTGCTGGTTTAAGCAGTCTGTTTTATCAAATTACCAACCTATGAAGCCATTAACTCAATTAGAAGCAGCAGTTCTGTAGTCTTGAACAACCAACAGGTAATATTGCAATGGTATACGTTATGCAGAGTATAGCACATTATAATAACACTAAGAGCCTATATAGCATTTTAGAAATTTACAATTTTGTAAGAATAATATCTAATTATTCCCCACAATGGGCCCTGAAGGTAAAGATTACTGTCTAACCCCTTTTTCCATGGAGGAAACTAAGTGGGGAAGAAGTTGGTAGGTAATAGACTTTGAAAGAGAGTTCAAGGCTGTATCTTTCCACACTGTACATAGACTTCAGATCGCTCCTTTCTTTCTAAGAAAATCAACATCAAGTGAGCATTATCTCCCTCTCCTGTCTCCATATTGTAATGATGTGTAATGGGATGAGTTTATTTTTAAATACACCCAGCCCCTCCTTTTTGGGGAGGGTGGGAGGAGACAGGGACACCCTAAAGGGACATTGAAATCTCACAGGACTAGGTTACACCCATTACACATAAGCACCCTTGGTAACTGCCTTTAGTGGTTGCTAAGATTGTCTTGTGCTTCTGGGTGCTTTCGGGAATGAAACGGGCATGGTTTCAAAAGTCGGCACCAATTCATGACCATCATTTCCCACAACTGTGTTAACCCAAGAAATTTTACTTTTCGCTGTCAGGATAGAAACACCCACAAGTTCACCTGTGTCACCTCAGGTATGTGATCTGGCAGCAAATAACGAGGATGGTCATGGGAGCTCATCTAACTCAGCCTGGGTACCCAAGATCTTTCATGCAGAGACTGCAAAGATAAAAGTGTTCAGATGGGAAAAGTCATATATAGGGCACAAAAATGACGGTTAGAAGTATCTTGGTAACAAAGTAAATGGCAAAGATCTTCTTGGAGAGCAATATCCAACACCAAAACCAGACCTGTTGATCTCAAATGATTTTTACTATGAGGTATTATGTTTCCTTGCTAAGTAAAATAAGCAAAGTGCCAGGTCCATCATATAGAAGAAACAATGAGCTGCTGACAATAAAAGCCGATCCTAAATGTAAGGATTTTGTCTAAAGATTTATGTATGTACATTTTCTATAAAATTTAGTAAAAGAATTTTTGCTTTCTTTAGTTTTCAGCAGAAAAAGTTTCTTGGGACAGCTTTGTGTATTTTTACTAGGTTTTGAAAACTAAATAATGGGGAAGTAGAGATGATGAATAGGAACAGGAACCAGACTTGATCTGAATTTGAAAAAGAAAGTGACAGATTTAGGATCCAGATCTGCTTTAAGCAAAGTACAGAGAGGAAAGAAACTGCTTAAAACAGTGAAAAACAAATAATGCTTCTAAGAATTAACATTGCCTATTGTAAAGATGCATCATTCATAAATTAACTCGAGCAACCATGTGTGATATGATAATGTAAATAAGAGAGATTTTATTTTCATGTATTCATTTTCTTTGAGATATATTTTGAGCATTAAGATTTTTCTTTTATTCTTGAATTAAAATTCTTGTTAAAAAGTTGTCCGGGTCCAGAAGTTGAGGATTTAAGGAAAGCACTGTATGTTAGAAGACTGGTGGTAAAGTCCCAAAAGCTAGAAACGCTGGCAGTGCTTGTAAGCAGGGCTAGATCAGAATTACCTTTAAATACAGAGAGATTTGCATTATACCCTAATTCAAATAATTAATGGGTAGTTTATTTAAAGTAGATGATCTAAAAAAAAAAAACCCATGATTGTTCTCAGTGGTCATGGCTCCAATTTATCTCATTTCATATTTACACCATGTAGCACCCAATTCACACTGCAGAGAGAGAAAGTACAATCTGGCCCAAATTTTCAAATATGCTCAGCACCCAGTGGACCAAAATCTTTTAATTATCTCTCTGTGTATTTGAGAACATCCTGCGTTTGAAACAGAAGGTTCCTTAAGTAGTGTGATTTCTTGCTTGGTTTCCTTCTCTGTGTTTTTTTTTTACTCTCAGCGTTGCATCTTGAGAATATTTCTCTGCAGTGATTTTGGACGGACACTGCTAGAAAGCAGCAAGCCTTGTTCTTCTCCAGTCTGGTTCAAACATGTCAATGCTGCTTAGGCTTGCTACCGATCCACACAGAAGAATCAGACCCTGGGAGTTCAGACACATACTGTAAAAAGGTTAATGGCTAATACTGCCAGAAAGTTTATAGCTGAACTTCTAGTGGCTCTGATCAACGCTCCATCTTTAATCAAATGCCACAGCACGAGAAGGGGAAAGAGGGAGGAAAATGCTGTTGGCTGAGTTGTCTCTTCTTGATGAGGCCTCTCTGGTTTGCCTTTTCCAACTTTATCCAAGCTGAACACGCTATGCAAGCGAGGGGGTCAAGCTTGCAAGCAAGTGAAAAGCAAATGAGGGTGAGGAGGAAGAGAGTAAATAACCTGGAGCTATCAGCTCCAGATGCCAGAGGTGGCACGCTGCTTCCGGCCACTAACAGATGTGGACAGGTGAACCTTTACACCAAATCAATCATCATATTTATTCTAATTGTATCGTAATATTCCCCCAGGAGCTCAGTTCAAATGAGCTTGACATTATTAAAATTTTAATGCCCAGTTTTCATAGCTGAATGAATATTTAAAGGGTATGTCCCAGGCTTAAGTTATGATGATGAAGAAATTAATGGAATGTCTTGTTTAATGCTTTGGTACATGTTGATGCAAAAAAAAAAGAAAAAAAGTGATCGTTCAGGGCGGAAAAGAAAGGCAGGCAATGTTTAGGCATAATTAGAGGAGGAAAGCATCAGCGATGCATTAGTATCAGACATTGTTCTTGTTGGATAGCTCTCTGTGGAGAGGAAATATTTATCATTTGGGAGGGGGGAAACCAGGGTGTGGTCAGGGACCAGAAAAGAAGCAGCTCCACATGAATGACATATCAGAAACAAATCCCTGGGAGTCTCCAACCACATCCCTGTGTGGTGGAATGAGATTGGTAGCCGTTGCTGTCTGGAACAGACACAGAAAATCATCTTTGTTACCCAGCCAGGGTGTTTGTTTATTGTAAGTACCCAGATCAACTTTGAAGGATGACATAATTAATCAGTGATACTCATCAGTCTGGTAATTATGTTATAAATAATTGTCAAAACATAGGACTAGATGATACCAGTTAAGCATAGATGAGGGTGAGGGGTAGCTCTTTTTGTATTGGAGGGCCTAATTCTGTACAGGCTGAAACCAGCCTAGGGAATTGCATTGACTTTGAAGATCTGGAATCTGGAAAGATTGAAGGATTTTGTTTTGGTTTTTAAGACTTCCATGCTTTTCCCAATTCAGGAAATGTTTGGGAAGCTAAGGATTTTTGTTTTCTCCTTTTTTTTGAGGGCTATACTAATATCTGCAAGGTGTCTGCTTGTGCTTATTCATTTGCTGTTAGGAACAAAGAACTAACTTGGGTGGCTGGATGGGCTTAAAATCCCCCCCAATATGCCTTTCTTAGCTGTGAAAGAGGACTGAAGAAAAAGTTAATGCTCTAAGTCCTTTCACAGGAGATTTTCTTTAAAGGGGCACTGTCAAGACTAAAATAACCTTATTCTTTCCCTGAATCTTACCTTGTTTGTTTGGCGTTTCTTAAAATTAATTTTTCATTGAGGTGCTGGAGCATGTCCAAATAAGGACAAAGAAGCTGTTGAAGGATCTAGAACACAAGTGTTATGAGGAGCAGCTGAGGGAACTGGGGTTATTTAGCCTGGAGAAAGGGAGGCTGAGGGGGGACCTTATCCCTCTTTACAACTACCTGAAAAGAGGTTGTAGTGAGGTAGGGGTTGGTCTCTTCTCCCAAGTAACAGGTGATAAGACCAGAGGAAATGGTCTTAAGTTGCCCCAGGGCAGGTTTAGATTGGATATTAGGAAAAATTTCTTCACCAAAAGGGTTGTCAAGCATTGGAACAGACTGCCCAGGGAAGATGTGGAGTCACCATCCCTGGAGGTATTTAAAAGACTGTAGATGCGGTGCTTAGGGACACTTGACAGTGCTAGGTTAACGGTTGGACTCAATGATCTTAAAGGTCTTTTCCAACCTGAATGATTCTATGATTTTTTGTTGTTTTCCTCTTGCCAGCTCCTTCAGGATCTGCAGCCCTGCTCCAGTGCACAGCTTAAGGGGTTTACCTTTAGGGAAGGTTTTCATGTACCTAATTTGAGGTGTGAATTTCAGATCTGTTTAGACAAACCAGTGGAGAAGGTGGAATGGCTGCTGGGTTTTTTCTGTTCAAATGGGGCTTATTTCAGGTTATCTTAAAATAATTAGACTATATTTGTTCATTAATAGAACTGAAAGGAGAGCAGAACCATACCACCTGTAAAATGATAGCGATATACCTTGAGAAGGAAGGCCCTGTGCTTCAGAAATGCCACAGTGTCCTACCTGGAATAAGTTTAGGTCTGGCCCTCCTAGAGTGCAGGGCTGAGGTAATGGACTGCTATCTGTTACACTGCAGCAAGCTTGCCCCACAGATGACCTTAACCCTTGGGAGAAGGGAAATTAGGATGGGAGGAAGAGAGTGAACACCCTTGAAAGCAGAACCAGTGTTGAGGGAAAATCACTTTCTGGCTCAGAGTGGATCTAGTCCAGTACCAAGGAAAACCCTGCTTGCAACCTCAACCCTGTGATAGCCTCTTCTAGTTCCTGGGGAGGCTATGCTTTAATTCAGGCCCTGAGGCTGCCTACACATTTATATCAGTGAGAGAGCCTTTATTTCATGATTCTGGCAGTGGGTGAAAGCACCTAGTTAATTTACACTGCTTACTCGGTTGTTTGTAAAATGGCAGTGCTGTGGAAAGCATTTCTCCATGGCAAAAGGGCTGGCTGTGGTTCTTATCTTTGTGGCTAGGCATACAATGCCACAAGCACAGAAGGTCTAATCTTCTTGGATGGACGGTGGCCAAGCTCCTTTTGCACTCAAAGCACTGAAGTCAATGGGAGCTTGGCCTTGCCTAAAGTCTGCAGAGCCAAGCCAAGCAACCATTAGTGGCAAAGTCGGCATTTGGGTCTCGCTTCAGAAGCAGACATAAAGCCTAGAGAATGAAGAGCACAGGAGGGAAGTGCCAACAGCCAGAGGTCATGGACTCGGGATAAGGAAAAGATGAGAACAGATGTTCATCTCTAAGTGAGGAGGCAGGGGTTATGTCTATAATGCCTTGAGTAAAACATCTGTCTCTCTGGCCTGCTTGCCTGCCCTGCTCACATCCGTGCTGAAGAGGCCTCTGGCCTCTGCACAGTGAACCCAACATGCACAAATCCATGACGTGCCCCATATGCAGGGAACACCCTACCTTTCCCCTTACCTGCACTTCCTCACCAAGGCAGCTCCTGAGCATACTCCAGACTGTGCCCCTGCCTGGGGGAGTACCAGCTGCAGGCAGGGCTGGGCAACCTCAGAGCAAACCAACACAGAGAGCATCTGTGAGACAGCTCAGATACAAGGTCTGAGAGCAAGCTTTCAACGAGGCAGTGCAGGCACAGATAAACCTACAGCCACAAACACTCAAGCTGAGTACACATTTTAAGACCGATCTAGGATCCTGGGCACATCTTTGCATCACTCACTTATGTTCTGTGTTGCCACCTAGATACAGTTACTCATTAGCCATGCTGGAGAGTTTAAGGCTATCTTGGTTGTATCTACAGGGACTACCCTCGTATGTGTGGATTGTGCTGTTGCTCTGCCCTGAAGGAGTTTGGGATCACAATATCTAGGCTAAAAGAGAAGTGGTTGCTTTCCACTAAATGCATGCAGAGTTGGCTAATAGAAAATGGCAGGGATAGAAAAGAATGATTTTAGATAAAAGGTGGTTTGGGCTCATTTTAAAATTGGCTGTAAATTATCTTGAAATAAACTCAAGTGGGAAATTAGAAGAGAGGTGAGACTGTGGAAAAGCTTATCCCTACTGATATTAGGGAAAAGGGAGGAAAGGACAGAAAAAGACTTACTTAGTTTTATAGCAGAATTTGATGTTTATGAACAGAATTTCACATTGTGACTGCTCATGGTAGCAGCAGCGAACTAGATTTAATGAGCAGGGTGTCCCTCCAAAACTTACACCTCTGCTGTCAGGATACACAGACTAATAGACCTTTTCATATAGCTTAGCATCACCAGTGGGCCAATCCTGGGAATCTTTACATGCTCGAGTATACTCACTACATGTCCAGGGATTTCTCTATGCATACATAGAGATACACATATGCAAGGGGTCTGGGACTACAGACACATTTCCCAAGCTAAAGTCAGCATCCACCAGGCCCCCTTCTTTCCCAGGAAAGACAGGTCAAGTGCACAAGCCGAGCAAGATCGATGCGTGCGAATAAATACCCATCTGGATGATCAGGACACCAGTACCTTAGGGCACACTCTGTGTGTGGTGGCACAGTCTAGCAGGTGAAAGCAGACCTATCGAACTTCATTTTTACTGTGTGACTGCCCAAAGCTTTAAGGGATATCTCCTGCTGTCTCTTTCGCATGCAGATTTGCATATGAAACAGTACTTATAAGATATAAATACTCCAAAAAAAGGCAGTGCTTCCTCTCTTGTTATGGTGGGAAATAAGGCTTTATTGTTCCAAGCATCCTGTGTTTTGTTCCTCTTACTGTCCTCAAACCTGCGAAGGACTGAGTTCCTCTTTTACCATTCCCCACTTCATTTAAAACCAGAGGCACCGTGAGGTTGAGCAGTACACACTCAGCTTCTCCAAGTACAAATCAAAGGATTTGTTGTATTGGAAAGATTTTATTTTGCTATTAACAAGATCAGCAGTTTCTTCAAACTCAAGCCCAAACCGTTCTGTGTGGAGAAAGTTTTGGATTTGAAGCCATAGGCTTCTGCATGTGAGCCTGAACTGAACTTAAGCCCCCTCCAGGTTCATCTATATACACGAGACAACTGGAAAGATGAATCGATAGTTAGATGGATGGATTATAATGTGTTTTATATGATATATAGAAAATACTCTCAGAGTGCAGGGATGGCCGGTAGCAATCATTCTCAGGGGTAGGCACCAGAGCATTGACTGATTTGTAAAGGTCAGACCCTTCAAGATTTTTTTTTTCATATCTCATACATTCCCATTTCAGGTCTTCTCATCTATTTGTGTACACATCTATGACACACATCTTGTCAGGCAGGGAAGAGGATGGTAGGGTGGAATTAAGAGTCCACTACCCAGATAAGGTTTGGGATAGAGTAATTTCAGATGCAATGCATTACTAGCAAGTGCTTCCCACAAGGAAAGCCAATGTGATTTTTTCACCAAACTTTCTGAAACATTTCCTCTCCCTACTCTTTTATTAATCCAACATTGTATCAATTTGTACTGCCCACACAAAAGTATGCTTAATGTGTAATCACACAGCTGTTCATGCAACCACAGCACTTACCTCCATTCCCATGGAGGCAGGTTTTTGCTCTGTGCCTTAGAGCTGCAATATACACATGCAGAAGGCTGGTTGTGTAGCTAACTTATGTTGAATCAGCTTTCGTGATTCTGTAACATTCACAGAAATTTCCCTGAGCTGAGGACCTGGGCCCTGACTTTGTTTTTTTCTTCAGAGAGGAGATTGCTTTGGATTCGCTCTTATGGCTATCTAGTTTATATCACTGTAATTCAATTATGTCACTCAGAATCAGGTACAGAGTGATTTACGTGAACTTTGCAATTACACACACACAATTCAATTGTAGGTGATTTTCTTGGCCTTTCCAACTTTGACACTAATATACTTTGCATTTCCTTAGGGCCTTCAATCATGGCAGATTTTGCTCAACGCTTTAAAAGTTATGACCCACTCCTGCAAACACATTCCTGCCAGTACCTTTACTCACATAAATAGCTGTGCTGGCTTCAGAGGAATTACTACTGTGTACATGGCAGACCTCACAAAAGTTGGCAAAAGTGGTAAAACGAAATTCTTCTTAAGTGTTTTGAGGGGAGATTTTGAACAGAAAAACCTTTCCCACTGAAGAAATAAGGAGGAACCATATCTTCTGGAACTTTCAGGGCAGTTATTAAACTATTCATACCGCCAGTTAACATCTGAGCTATGTCATGTTCACCAAGAACTACCTGGCTTCTTTAGGAACCAAGTTTTTCTGGGATGGGATTTTCTTCTGTGAGGCTAGCCAGCCTCTACGGAGATACAGTAGTGCCCAGTAAGCATTTGCTAGACCTGCTAGCTCACATCAGCATCCTATGCTTTGTGATGAGGTCACAGCAGTGTTTCATCATTGATTTAGAGACTTGATGCCTGAACAATACCAAACACAACAGAACATGACTGAGCAAGAAGAGTTTATTTGCTGTTTTATCTGCCCACATAATTTAGGCATAGAAATGACTGGACGTTTGTTTGTTTGTTTGTTTGACACCAACATTTAGATATATTTTTTTCATCAGTCACCTTCATGGTACATTAGGGTATCTTTACCTTCATTGTATAGAAAAGAAAGCTGAGAAAGAGGCAGATGAGAAAGCTGAGAAAGAGACAGATGTAATGACATAACCAAATTCATCCAGAAGGTCAGTGTAGAGCTGGAAGCAGGGCTTGTCAGAGGTTTAACACCTCTACTTTCTACACTGTACCAGACTGGTTCTTTGAGAACTTCAGGAAACATGGACAATAGAATACCTTTCCTCACAGTTTTTGATACAAAGCCCTAATCAAACCCCTCAGCATGTTATCAGGGAGTATTCAATTTTCTTAAGCCCTCTAAGGAGGGGTGGAAAGACTATTATTAGACAGATGATCACTGCGGTCATCTTTCATGGATCACACAAGCTTTAGAATCACTTTTTGTCTCCTGAAATGACTTCTTCCTTAAACACAACCAGCAGATTATCTCCAACACAGCTCTCTTCTGTCCTGGACATGAACTTCCTAACCATTAGTGACATTTCAGTGTTCTTCCGTAGTCTCCTCCTATTCTCACTTTTCCTTCCTGTCTCACATCACATTTAAAGCTTTTCAGGGTTTCTTCATCCTTTTTTTTTTATTTTATTTTATTTATTTTAACCTTTCTTCTTCTTTTTTTGTCTGAATTTGTCCATTTTTAAGTCTGGTAGACCCTTAGTCCTGGCTAGAAACTCCAGGTATATTAATGAAAAAGTGAGTGAGAAGGGTAGTAGGAACAGTGAAAGGAAGAAAGATGGAGACAGTGAGAAATCAGCTGTCTCTGCTTCCTACTCTTCTTTCCCAGGTGATCCTTCTACCTGGTCTAAATTAATATCAAAGCCAGAGGGAGCAGAAAAAGGTTGGTGGCAGAGAAAACGACAACCTTAGGAAAAGAAAAATCATGATGCAGAAAAGCGTCTGTCCCCTGTCTAATTCCTGCAGTGGCCTGTAGCTGATGGTGCTGAGAAAAATACAGCAGCAAGCTCTGACATTTCATTTCTGTGGAGAATTGAAAAAGGGCTTGCTGTAATTCATCGCTTCTTGTAACTCAAACCCTTTTTGACAGGAGTACCTGCGCTGTCTTTTAACAGTGGTACCACGGTGGCTGTAATTGGACATGAAAAATGATGTCGTGTTTCTACTTGAGGGGAGGATTGGGGTGGGGGGTAGGTGGGGCAAGTGGCAAGTTGGTGTGAGAGGATGACATCTGGCATTCTTTGAGTGGGTTGATTTCAGGCAAAAGGAAGGAAAAGCCAAAAGGAAGGGTATGAAGTTTAACAAATACAATCATCTTGTCCAAGGTGTGCAAAGGTGATAGTAAAGGTGGTTTTCAGCAGAGATGAAAGTGCAAAGGATCAAAGGAAAATAAGAAGTGTGATGCACCTGAAATTCTAACTCCTCCATCAACTCAAGCACTTATGGCATTTGTGGGAAAAGGACGTGCAACCTCTTTTCCCAAAATGGGTCCGATTCACAGCTGTAGTGGCACGCAGTGTCCACAGTTCTCAATACAGACAGGGAATGTGAGACACAGGCTTTGCCTGAGGCCACATTGGGAATACAGTTGTGAATAAAACTCTTGGTTTGCCATCCCCTTGCCACCCCTTTGAAAACTGGGTCTGTCATATGTAACCAGAAACCAAAATTAAATTTTTTGGCTCTTGCCTGAATCCCTTTGTGCCTCACTGGTCTTGAGCACACCTCTGTTATGGCATTGCTGTTGAGTGAGGCACTTCAAAGTAAATTTGTGGCCAAATTGGACTCTGAATCATGAATAAGGACAAACACATTGTCCTGATTTATGATGGGTTTATGACTATTAGGCAATCTGGTACCATCATGTCAGGAATTTTCATAGTTTATGTAGAGAGTAAAAATTTGTAGTCACGTCCTAAAGGATAGGAGGGAGGATAAAGAGGAGATAAACTCTTTCTGGGTTAACTTATGGGAAAACAGTATACCTCTTTCACTGTGGCAGCCCAACAGGGATAATATAGGATAAGGAACCATGATCATATTTCAAAGGAGAGCACAAAGAGGATCCATGGCCAGAGGAAAGAAGGACCATTGCAATGGACAGAAGTGTAGCACATCTTAGCGGAGAGCCTAAAAGGGTTCATCCAGTCCATCTGTCAGTTCACATGCTGGATCAGCCTACCTAGGTCTTTTCCCATGTTGCCAGATCTCTTTTGAAGACTTCTAGTGATAAGGATCAATAAAACCACACTGACACATCTGTAGTTCCTATGATCCCCTGTGGATACCCATGGTATTAATCAGATTTGCTGACAGGCAGATCTTCTTTCTCCTATCACATTCTCCGAGTCCACCAAGACAGGACAGATATTAAAGATGTCCATAATAATATTCCACCAATCATTATTAGGAAAACTGCAGTTTGGAGTACAAACTTTGGTTTCTTTGCATTAAATCCATGATAATTCTCAGCTGAAGAATAAGCAGAGAGCTTGAACATCTGAATTCCCTTCTCCCCAAGAAGGCATTTTCCAAGACTGTGGAAGGTACATCTGTCTGCCACTTTATTCCCCACTTAGCCCTTTTCTGATCCCCATGTCAGCTCCTTGCTCCCAGAGTGTCTGTATTTATTTTTTTTTAAAGAAATTTTCTATAGACAGAGAGAGGAAACTTAATTATTTTCCTCTCAGTGTTTCTCCCTATAATTGGTGTCTTTCATGTCAAGATGATCTCAATTTGTATTATGGGCTCCGTGCAAGCAGCCCTTTCTCTTTGGTCTATAAAGAAATTGTCAAGTGTATAAATCATAGTGTACATTAAATTACACTAGCTTTTTACTTATTAATTTCCTCAGTTTTTTCCTCCTCTGTTGCATGCTCATTCCCTCCCTCTTTTTCTCCCCTTTCTTGGTGATTGTCTTCTTTTTCTCATGCCCCAAACTGAAAAAAAAAAAAGAAACAAATAGTCTTCTCTCATTTTTGCTAAAGAGTCTGATGATCTCCTCTGCCTTTTGCAAACTGACCATGTCCAACTCAACAACAGGTAGGAAGAGCTCTGTCTAGTTTTTCTAAAGCTTATGCGAGTTCAGTGGGGATTCACATGGCCTTTAGCAGGCTTCAGATCAGTACCTACATTGGTAGATTTATGAAGTGTTCTGCATTGCAAGGCTGTGTCCATTTTGGACTCCAGACATTGCCTCTCAGGGCTGTATGCAGCACACCTCCTATAAATTCCCAGCTACTGTGACCATTTGTCTTACTGACTGCTTAGGATGCTGGTTCTGGCTGTCTTGGAGTGAGCACCAGGGACCTCTGACCACCCTTTTCTGACTACTGGAGTTAGACTAGGCATTGTGTCCACAGTAGGAAGCCATAATATATAGCATGAGTGCAGCTATCAAAAGTTAACAGCTCTCAAGCCAGACCTTGGCACATGGATGGTGTCAACACTAACCTGCTGTAAATGCAAACCAATTGCAGTGGTTAAGAAGCTGGGGGATGTTAAAGCACAGTAACTGGGTAGTTTGGCTTCATTATCCTGTGCATGAGGACCAAGATGGTGTTCATCTCACCTAAGTCTAACTGCATAGACTACATTCATGATCAGTGGAGAGGAACAGGCACTGCAGATCATTCATCCTTTTCATCTCAGACACCAATCTTAAGAGTGGCTTAAAATTACACTTTTTACACATTTGGAGTTATATGACATGAATTACCCTCCTCACCTGTGTGATGTCAGATCTTTAAATGTCTGTAACAGCTAGCAGCTCACATGTGGTTACAGGAACCCTATGGCAGAATGTTCATCCTGCTGCTGCTAAATATATCACCTCTGGCCCTGCTAATATCTTGTGTTACATGTGTGAGCAACAGGTCTTTACAGCTGTAGAAGCAGGTGCTGATACAAGGTTTATCCAGTACCAGGTTCTTTGTTGGTTTTAGCACTTCAGCTGTCTGGAGTTTGTTGGATGATACAGGCATACAGGAGAACAGAAATTGCTCAGTAGCGTCTGGAGCCATTGATCCTTCTCTTCCCGCGTGTGAGTCTAACTGTAGTCAGTTTATGGCTAAGTACATTTTCCTCTTGAGACAACAATGCAGCAGGATCTGCTAGGCTCTCCATCATCTTAACCTACTTGTCAGCCAGCTTGATAACTTTTTATTACTAAATATGTGTGCAGAGCAATTAGAATAAATCTAAATGATTATGAACTACTTTCAAAATAAAGGGAAATTAGGAAGAAAAAGAAAAAAGAAAACTAACAGCCTTGCTGCCAAACTGTGATTAGCCACAAATGAGGGAGGGACAGTATCACCTGAAGGCACCCAGTGACACTTACAGCCAATTTGTAGTCTGACTTTATTAGGAAGCAATATGTTGGGAGATTCCATTGCCTTCTGATTTCCTGTTCTTTGTGTTACCTGTTTGAACTTGTACTTTCTTTGGTTGCTAAATCCAAAGGATAATTTCATTCCACTCTACTCAGGGGTAGTCACACACAGATATTTTGAATAATCCATCTGCATAGTGTATGGATTACTTTAAGTGACATGGAGGAAGAGGCAAGGAAGGGCCTTCAGATGAAAATCTCAGCTGGTTCTGATCCAATCTGCATCTCCAGCTATTAACAGGAGGGGTATATCTTCACACCTGTCCATCAGACACCCACATAATGTTAGGCACTACCAGTGAAGATGATTGTGGACATCTGTTGTGCTGTCTCCCGGGATTGAGTAGCTCTGGGGATAATGATGGTCCCCAGTGCTTTTGTTGAGAGGGCTATGTTGGAGATCAGAAATCCTACTCACAGCACAATGGCAAGGTTTTTATGCTTGCTTATGTTCTGATGTGAGAAAGGAAAAAGTCATTTGAAAAAGCAACAGAGGGAGATGGTTTGAGTCTCATCCTACCCTCCCCTTTGCAAAAATAAATCTCAATAGCCAGCACTCTTGCAGCATGTGGACAAAGCAGATCCAAATCTCATTCCACAAATATGAAATGGAGTCTGCTATGTTACAGGTGACTATCCTATTGAGCTAACAGTGGAAGTGGAATTCACTTTTCCATTTTCTTCTCATCATGCCAATCTCAAGAAATCTTTCCAATTACTAAGTTTCACTGATCCTGATGTTCTGACAAAGCATTTCTACTCTGACACAGTAGTGTTTCCAGAGGAAACTATTAGAAATTTAAAAAGTTATGTTTAAAATTTCATGACCTGTGTGAAATGAGTCAGATCCCTCTCCCAAAGTGATTCAACAAAGCTCCTGTCAGGTAAATGGGGTGACACTGATTTACCTCAGACCAAGAAGCAGCCTGTAATCTGTGGTTACTTCTTTGCTTACTAATTGTTTTTCCCCCCTCATGAATTAAGTTCTGGTGCTGACTACGATACATGGTTAAAAAACAAAGCAAGCCTCTGTATATGAATGTATGATGCCACCATTAATTATGTGTCTCTCTTTGCTCTTCCTTACAGATGAACAGACCGATCCAGGTGAAACCAGCGGACAGCGAAAGCCGAGGAGGTAGTTGACTGCATTGCTTTCAGCCACAGTGCTAAGTATAATTGTTGTCTCTGGCTTCTCTCAGGCAATGTGCTGATCAATTAGTAACGTAATCACTGCCAAAGAAATTCCCTCTGCAGCAAAGATTCTCTTTATTAAATCTCCTTTACTTCGTCTCGCTTTCCTCATATTCAATTATTATTTGATTTTAAAAGGCAGGCAGGTGCCAGCAATTGCCTGGGAAACAAATAACTGCCTCGTTAAGAAGTGAAGCATCAGGCACTGACTTAACAAAGTTTAACAGCAGTGACGACAATGTAGGTTTTTCAGACCTATGTTGTGCTGAGCTGCAGAGGTGTTTAATTTGTTTAGGATAAAGAAGATATTTTATGGTTTCTCTGACCATGGTGTTTCTGCTTGGACTGAAGCAACTCTACTTTTGGAAAAGGCAAGTTCTGAGGTAGTAGAATTTTCTGCACCTGTATCAGCTTATCTAGATAAACCTGTTGTGGAAACTGAAGACTTCTCTCAGTCCTAGGGAGTTCTTCAGGATTTGAACAGGTGTAGCTGAAATCAGGAGCTGGTCTTTTCCTTTTCCATACTGCACAGTGTATTTGGAAGGCTTTGCTAAGTGACTGTTCAATAGATCACCAGTGATAAGGTGTTTCCTGTAAAAGGTTTTCTACCAGAACTGATGTGGTGTTACTTCACTGTGCTCTTCTAATAGGTGCCTGTTTGTCAGATGAAACACAGAGCTCACTGAAAAAGCGTGAAATGGTCTGTTATGCTGGATAAATTACCATTTTGCTATTTTTTTTCTTGTATGTGCACATTTATATATACATGCATATATATAATGACATGGTGCTTCCTTCCTCTTTATCCCTAACTCTTGGGGAAAAAATAGAGAAGCTTTTGCCCATATATGCAGTAAAACCACTTGTGCTTATGTATCATATAAACGTGGGAGTAGATTTTGTCATTTAGTAATGATGTGGCTCTTAGATGTGTGAAAACTCTTTAATTTCCACCATAGACATAAACTTACTCATTTTTGGGATGACTATCTTTGTGCTGGCATTAGTGGAAATCTCCAGCAACAACTACTTAAAAGGAGTAAAATGCCTTGCAAACAAAAGGCACTGAAATTATGTTCTTTTTTCAGTTGAAAGCTTTGGATTCCAGAGGCTTTGACTGCGTCAGTGTGAGGCTGAAACTCTCCAGTGACTCAAGTCATTGGAAGACTTTGTATGTAGCTTGTAGTTAAAGGGCTGGTGTTACGGAGTGGTGAAATCAGCAGGTTGACAGAAGCTCTGTAAGGAAGGGCTGTGGTGCCGTGTAATTGCAGAGCAGGAGAAGAGCTGAGCGCTGGAAAAATGCCAGAAAGCTTGGGGATAAATATTGCAATTTAGAGTCCCTGTAAAGTAAATTTGAGGGAATTTGGCCAACACTGGGCAGAAAGTATTGGACGGGCTCTGCGATGGCAAATTCTGCTATCAAGGGCCACAGTACCTTTCTAATCTGCAACAAAGGCAAGTCACATCATACAGCATCGTCCGGTGGTTTTTAACAGAACCAGGTCAATTTACCCCCTTTCCCTTGCTGTCTGACGATCTGGCTCCGTGTCTGAGTAGGACTGGGTAAGCCATGGGCAGTTGTCAACACTGATCTCCTAGGGGAAAAGGGAAAGGCTCAGCTGCTTGGACAAATGAGGGGACATTATGCACATTCCAGTGGAGCTCGTGCCGACAGCGAGAGTGAAGGGAGGGCCTTTTGTCTATTTAATTAGACATACCAAAAAATAATAATTAGGCTGGCCAAATTGCTTAGTGCGCCTACAGGGTATGTAGCTCCCAGTGGCTCTTTTTTTTTTTTTAATGCAAATCACTAATAGAGAACACATGCCTGGCTTTCTGGGAAAGGTTTTCAAACTCTTTTGCTGAAACCAGCTGCTTTCAGGAGGGGTGGTTTGAACTCCAAAGGGCTCCAGTGGTGGTTTGATTCCACATTATCCATCACACCAGTGGTTCCCTCCCCATTGTATTTTAGCTAATTATCTCCCCAACACACGCAAACGTCATCTTTTCTCATACACTCCGCTCCCATATTGCTCCTATCGGTTGTGATCATAATGCAGGGGCCAAGCGGGTGCACTCATCGTTGGTGTGAAAGACACGTTGTCCTAATTCCCCACTGACAATCTGCTTCTGGACTGGTGATGTTTCAGGACGGCATGACTCAAGGGCAACTATGGGAGAAAAGAACAATTGGTACCCAAGGGAGGCATTGTATGAAAACTTACGTTCTTCGCAAGCCCACTGGTTAAAGCAGGCACGGCAAACGGAATGCTAAAAAGGAGGCCGTGTATCTTAGGAGCACATCAAAAGACTTCATTAGGGCTGCAAGATAAAGGTCAACTTCAACAACAAAGAAACTTAAGTTGTAGCTTATTATACCCCATCCATGTATGAGAATGGGACATGAGGGAAGAGGGGGGCTTGGAAGATGAAGCAGCTCTTTTGCACAGCACAAGTCTTTGGTCTGCCCAAAGCCCACACTCTGAATACACCTCTATCTTCTGGCTTATGGGGAATTTTAGTGCCAGGTTAAGGTATTAAAGAAAGAATGCAGTGCTCTTTGAAACTGTAGTTTGCAAGGAGGCTTTTACTGGAAACGGTGAGCAGTATTCTTGAGAAAGTGAGATTGTGTTTTATATAGGGGCAAATATCTGCATTTTGCTAAAACACATATCTCTGACTTTTCCAGCAAGTTCTTCCACAATCCAAAGCTGATGGGAGTCCAAAATTTACTCTCCCCCCCAACCAGATTCTGCTTACCATTTCTTCCTGTTGTTCTGGAGTCTGGATTTTGTTGGTCTTTAACCCTTCCTGTGTTTTGATTCTAAGCTGAACCGAAAGTGGGTGTGTTAGTATTTAGTATGTGTGAGTGAGAATTTAGACTATCAGACCATCTAGGTTTGGGCAAGAATTCAAAATGTTGTTTGGCACAAATTACACTCAACCCAGCAAAATGGAAATGCTGAGTGACCCTTATTAGTTTTGCTGGTTTTATTATTTTGTTTCTTAATACCCATATTGGACTAGGAGTAAGACAAAGCGTGCAATCCTTTTCGATAAAAACTGGCATTAATTACATTTGTCTGATCTCACAGGAACTAGAAATGAATGTATCTTCAGTACATTTCTCTAGGGAAACAGTCAAATTAATGGGCAAATTCTGCATTTTGTGTTCCTGCCTGTTTGTGCGTGTGTGTATAGTTAAACTACAAAATGTTATGTAGGGGTATTCCTGCTACAAAATGCTTCACGAAGTTTCAAATACCTCATCAGAAGGTCAGAGCCCTTTGACTTTATATAGAGACTTTAGCAGTGATGAAATTGATAGAATGCAATAAAAAGGCAACAATTCGTATTTCGTTCTGAAAAATCAGTGTAACTCTAGCTCTATTAAGGGTGTATTAAAAACTGTCATTGGCCTTTATGTTGTCTAAATTTTAGCTTGACAACACAGAAACTACTTTGCCATAGATTAGGTAGTCCAACAGGGATCTAGGGATGTAAGCTGTAACTCCACATTAAATTCTGAACATGACAAATCCCAATTAAACTGATGGAATTTTGTATTATTTTCATGCTGTTATTGATGATTTTTCTTGGTTCTTTGTCTCATATTCAGCTCTAAAAATAGTTTGTAGATATTAGTGACTTAAAGTTTTGCAAACTTAGGGAAAGATTTCAAGTCTGTTTTGTGGTTTGGGGCAAAAGTTTGGAGCCATTTCTTGTTTTATCCACAATATCTCTAGCTCTCACTAGACAACTCTCACTGCAGCTGGCAGGGTTAACCTATGAAAAACGCAGCCACGAGGTCCCACTAGGTTGTACAGAGAGTAACATTTTTTAAAAAGGAAAGGACTCTCCTGCTACTCTAGTTGCACTCTGTAAGTGATGCTTAGATGCTCCATTGCTCCTACATTCCTCTCAAAGGAGAGAGGAAGGTCTGTCAAAGCAGGCATGCAAAGATGCACAGTTTGCTACCCAGGCCCAGTGTTAATATCTCTACCAAGAAACATTTCACAGTGGTTTTGGGGTGCTCCTGCATTTTATGGAAGAGATACAGAAGGTTCCTGGCCTAAAGAAAATAAAAAGGCAAAGTACAAAGTGGTTTAGAATTGAAAGGGTGCAGTGTCCCGCAGAGAGAGTGTTGAGAGATTGTGGTTCATCACATTGGAGTGTTTTCTGCATGCAAGACTTTGCAAATCTACCAAAGCTTCTGTCTGTGTTTGTGCTTTCAAGCAAGTTTTTTTTCTATATATTTGAGGGAGGTATGTGCTGTGTGTCTTTTTTTGTCTGCTGTTTGGGGGATGTGATAGCAGCAGCTGGAAGGCTTGGACTTCATATTTCAACTGACTTGCATTGTTTCTCTACCCATTACTCAATGTGCAGGCTCTGAAATTATGTGCTTGGTTATGGTTTATTCCAGCTTCAGAGCAAAATGTCCAAGCACTCATTTACAGTAAAGAGCAAAACAGTGGTGCCTTGCTCATGCACTATGACTTTCTTTTTATTCTCTTCCGTCAGCTCAGCAATGATGATGGGGCCAGAATGGCCTCTCCACAGTTTCTAAGCATTATTTTCCTTTGGGACAAAAGTCTGGATCTATTTCTTATTTCATCCAGGCTATTTCTAACCCTCACTAGCTCTCTGCTGCAGCTGGCAGGGTTTATCTGTGACAAACACAGCCCAAGGTCCCAGTAACTATTTGGCATTTAGCTGTTTTCCATTTAACTGATCAGAATTCTATGGCTTGTGCAGATGGCCAAAACATGTCGGGAAGCTTCTCATTCGGGTACTAGCCAGATCCAGGCCTGTTTAGGTGCCACAATCAAGGAAGACTGGTTGCCTTCAGCTTAGTTTGGCTTCACACTGTGTAGCAATGTCACATGGAATGATTTCCTTCTTCCTTGGAAGCGCTTTGCTGAGCAGTTGCTCAGACCTTCAGATTGAAAAGGTCTGAGAAAAGACTTAGGATATATAAGGAGATGGATCTTAACAGAGCTCAGCATCTTCTCTTCTGCACTGCTGGAGGTTAGGCTATGCCTGCATGCAAGAACTCCTGAAGTCTGGGACTATGCACGCATCAGAGTTGTACCTTTGTAATTCTCATCTCTTCCTTACCTCTGAGCCACATGTTTTGCCTGGCACATCAAACTCTGTGGAAGCCACTTTACCAGCAGTTCCCTATCTTGCACCTTTGCTGAGCTTCTTTAAAAGACTTTCCAATCCAGAAGCTGGAGAGCAGGCTGAGGCAATGTCCTGTTTCCAGGTGATAACCCATACAACCTGCCTTTATGTGGCTTGCCATAGCTTTTTCTTCAACTGATCTCTCTTTTTTTTTCTTTTATGGTCCTCACACCCATTCAGCAGGAGTGGACAGGTGGCACTGGCAAACACCGCAGGGACACAGACAGTGTTTTCCTTTCTCACAGTTGAGGAAAAAGGTCCGAGCCTACTTCTCCATGAATGCATCCCAATTAACTCTTTCAACATTGCCATGAGCCCAGTATGACTCACCCAAATCTTTTATAGATCCAGTAGAGCAAGGGACAGACAGGGACTTGCAAAGGTCACACAACACACATGTGCTAGCCTTTGCTACGACCATTGCAATTGCAAGGCTAGACTATTCGTTGGATAGTAACAGCTCCTGTCTTCATATTTTATGAGGTCCAGACTCAAGACCCCTGGACAAATCATTTAGCACACCTGGGGCCTCATATTCCCCTTTCTTTCCCTCAGTGCCCACAACAGTTTAAACAACATCTCTCTCTCCCTCTTTATCTTCCCTTGCAGTTTGAAAGCAGATTTGCAACTCCATGCCAAATCCTCCTCCTAAGTCTCATATGTCTCCTCTTCCTGAGATTTGCCCCAAATGTGATTAATCAGCTGGTTTTGACTTTTCTTGCAGGAGGAACTCAAAACAAAATAAAACATACCCCCAAACTCAAATCAAAGTATCTTTTCTCTATTAATTACATATCCAATATTAAACAGCACACTGGTGCTGAGTTGCAGTATCACTGTGTGAAGGGTAAAGACAAAGAATGACTGTTTAAAAATATTCTAATACTCTGTTAAAAAATCCACTGGGAAAGGAGATAAGCTCATGAGTCAAAGGAAAAAAAATCAAGAACCTAGCCAAAAGATCTTGATATGAAACTGGGAGGCAGCTTTCTTGCCTCAGAGGCTGGAGAAGTGTCAGGACCAACAGAAAACCATGGTGTCATTGATGGGGTGGGCTCCTGAGGAATGGCTGTTGGAGATAATATAGTATTGGGAGGGAGAGATGTCAGTGCCTTGAAGTGTGTTTGCCTCTCTGTCTATCTAGTCAAGGGCTGGGGACGGAGCTGGGCCTAGGACCATGAAGGCCACCTTAGATATCCCACAGTCTTGAGCATCACTTTGGCCCCTTCTGGCCTATATGTCCTGGTTTTCTCCCCATGTGAACAGAGATGCATCAAGTCCAGGGCAGAATCGAGAAAATCACCCAGATTTGGACATTTCTCCTTCCTCTCAGTTCAGGTGAAGCTACAATCTTTGAAAGGCAGAACCGAGTTTTAGGCCCCATTGTGTGTGATGGAGCCTTCTACAGCAATGCTCAAAGCCACTGGATTCAAAGGGAACCTGCCCATTGGATTTTATTCCAGGTCTGAATAGCTGTTAAAATCTGTAGTGTTTTTGCTTTAGCCCTAAGATAAACCTGGTACAGAAAGAGCATTTTTGTACTCATGGAAATATTCCCTTTCTACCTGTAGCTTGTTGTGGGACTGATTACAGTCAATGGGAAATGAAAATGTCCTGGTTTTTTTGGAAATTCAGGATTGCATGACCCTACTGACAGCTGACACCCTCTTGTCCTCACAAGGCTGTATTTTCAAGCAGGCAGAATGTATCAGCATGCAAATAGATCAGTTAATTCAAAGTGGCCCTGGATGACCCTATTCGTGCTCTCCACTGTCTGGTAAAATTTAATTCTGGGGGAGAAAAAAGGCTCCAGCGGATCCTCATGTGTAGTGTTTTATATTCGATGACTCTGCTGAAGGCTGATGTGCTCCATTCCACACTCACCAGCTGAAAGAATATAAGGGACATCAAACTTTTGTTCACGTCTGCCCTTTCCATCGTGATTAAAATCGATGGAAGTGTAACCATCAATAGGAACTGGAAAAGATCCACAGGACATTGTGTTCTAGCATATGTCCTAAGGACAACCTTTTAAAATCAAGCATTAAGGGAATAAAAGGAAAAAACAAAACATATTGCACATTTTCCACAAAGCACCTGTAACTTAATAGTTTACTGACAAGAAGGAGGAGAGTCTAGAGCAGAGCCTGGGGAGAGGCTGGGGAGCTCATTGCCTTGAGGTTTTGATATCAGTTCTGTTCTCTGTTACCACATGACTTTTGATCAATTATGTGACTTCGATTCCGTTCTCCTTCTCACCCTTCCTGCATTGCTTGCTTAGGTTATGATATGCTTTTATTTGCTCATTTCTTGCAGCTAGTGCCTTTGGCATTCATGCATGTCAGGCTGTCAGTGTCATAGGTTTAAGACACCACTGAAAGCCTGTAGCTGTGCCCAAAATGATGTGTACGGGACCAAAAATCAAGTATGGTGGATGATCGAGGGCCCTCACACTGCAGAGTGATATTTGGAGGTTTTTCAATAACAGGGCAAAATGTAAGAAGTGGTGGGAGGAGGAGAGTGGAGGAAATAAAAAATGTAATCCTATAAAAAATTCCGCCTTTGTAAATACAGCTCAACCTCCTAGGTGAACTCAGGGACACATTACAATCCTAGTATCTTTTTTTAATGTAAAGGTTGCTTGTCAATGGGTTTTTATACAGCATTAATAATACATTTATAGATACGCTCCACAATTAATTGCAAAGCATTTATGGCACTGAACAGTTAGAATGCATTATGATAATCACTCCTTGTGCATTGACTTTATTGTAAAGGTTTTGCTGATCATTATAATTGGCTTGTTATTACACAGGGATATAATAACACCTCTGTGTGTAGTAGTTTATAGCACATCAATAGCAAATGCATTCCCTTTATTGGAAGCAATGTGCATTTTATTAGAATATAGCTGAATAAGTGCAATCCATGTAGACAAATGAAGTTTCTAATGAACTGTCTCACAAAAGAGTCGAAATAACAAGCCATTTGTTATGCATTTTTCTATTGACAAACTTGTAGTTATGGTTACATGGGCATTTCTTTTAAAAAATGGAAGGGATGTTTTGCTGTTCTTTCAGAGGAGCATTTGGGGGAACAGGAACATATAGGCCATTTTTCTGCCTGATGTTGAATAAAGTAAGGGTGACTGATGCTCACACCTTACAGATTTCATTTGCTTGTTGAGATTTTCCAAGCTGCTTCTTTGTGTGTTTGGTCTGACATTCACAAAGGATCAAAATGTTCTCACACTGAGTCCAAGCCCAGCTCCTGGAGCAGTGATGCACCAACATCCCCTATACAGTTAGCAGTGAGTTAGGTATGATGGGCTTGGTGTTGTCCTTACTCCTGTTGTGTGGGTTCTTTTTCTGTACTTTAGCAAGTGAAACTTTAATGAAAATGCACAAGCAATCTCTGGGCAAGGCCTGTAATGTGTAACATCCGGTCTCTCTCCCCATGTCAAAATGCTGTTGTTGCTCATTGCTGTATCAGGAAGGCAGAGGTCTTAGAAGTGGTCAGGTGCAAAATGTGATGTAAGGAGGAAGAATGACAAAGAGAAGAATTAGTACATGGGAAACTGAGGCATCTGGCAGAAAATTCACTGGTCACAGGTCACTTAGAATCAGCATAAAAAGAGGCATGTTTTAGAGTTAGCAAGAAAAAATGCTATAAGATATCCAAAGTTATTCCCCTGCCTGACGTTGTTACTCTTAAGTCTGAATTTCAGTCTTTCTGGCAACTTACAGTTGCATGCATCTGGCATATATATGTAATTAAAGTGTATTTGTTTATTCATCTAACCCCAACTGTAATCAATGTAAAGCAAGTACCTAAACACTTTTAAAACCCTGATAAATAAGTTTATTGTTTCCAGATGTGGTACAGTTCATACAGTTATATTGCTGCCTGAAGTATTGCCGCAGTATAAACTGAGTCCAGCGTTCAGCACATAATGCTGTGTGCCTGTTTATTCATGACTGTCACTTGTTTCTTGCATGCTTGCAAAGACATTTGACTCTAGAGTAATCCAGGGTCTTTCTGGAAAGTGAGTTTTAATGTGATGTAGGTGCTTGGAAATATCTGGACTATAGTCAGTAGCCTCAGCTGTTGGCACACAGAGGTTAAAACTAAGCAATTTAAAACAAGACTGGCTCAACCCTGCAGTTTCGATGCAGACTGAACTCTTTCTTCTCTGAGTGGGAATTTCAGTGAGAAGGGTTTTGCCCCTTGCCTGCTAAGATCCCAGATTATAGTAACACAGCTTGCAGGAAGTATCAAGACTTCAGAGATACTGGAGGTCAAGAAAACTTTTCTTCCTGGAATACACAGCATTTTCCAATTGCTATATATGTTTTGCAGTATGTACGTGAAATCAGTTCGGGAGGTAGAAAATCCCTATGTAAATAATTTAGCTCTCCGAGTAAACTGTGTCTAGTGCTTTTACCCAGAAACTGGGTCTCTTAGGAGCCTTGGACTTAGGGGCAGAAGAAAATTTTAAATAGGGCTTCTATGTCACTGTCCTTAAAATGCTATTTCAGGCATGATTCAGTCTTTACCTAGCTTTAGCACCTAAATATTAGGCATATAGTCCAAGTTAGTCATCTAGGCTCCTCCTATAGACAGTGGAGGGAGAAAGGTGCTTCCAGATTGTGATTCACCCCATCCTAAGACGGATGGGATAAATGGTGCTTGGAAGTTTCCCTTCTCGTTCTCCACTAAATCTGGAATGAACCTATGGCAATTAACTCAGCTTTAGCTATCTTACTTTTAGACACCTGAAGAGAGGTAAGATGGATCACAACTTTCACCTTTTCATGCCAGTTTTCCATCTGTATCATATGAATGATGATACTTGATTTTTTCTGAAACCCTAGTTAAGACCTATGAATAAAAATTGCTATATAAAACCTATGGATTGCAGGAGATGCTGGCGTTTTGTCCTAAAAAGGGAAGGCATCTTTCTCCATTAATGTGTTTGCTTCATAATGTCAGGGGAAGAATAGGAGGGGTTGCATCCCAATCAACCTGAGCAGTAGAGATAATCTGATCAATTTTAATTCCTCTTTAAAGTCAATTTCCATTTTCATTTTTGTATTTGGGTTTGCTACCACTCCCATTCTCATGGCAGAAAGTGAACTCAAAAAAAAAAAAGCTTCACATTAAAAGCAGTGCATAACATCAGTGTCTTTAAAATGTGTTTTTATAATTTAAAAAATATTTTTATCTTTAAAACCAGCTTGTTTTGGAATCTGTAATGGAAAATGAATATGGCCCCTTGTAATGTCATTTGTAGAGAGGTAATTTTCAAGGCAGCACTGTACTGAAACATTTTCCCCCAGGGAGGATAAACAGTTGGCTTCAATTAGTGAGGGACTGTTTCCTTTCTTTTCAATTTTAAGGGCAGTCTTGCAGCCTGATCCTGCACAGAGGAAGAGGAAGCTCTACACAGGGCAACAGACTGAAGCTTGGAAGACTGAGGCTTAACTTCTTGTCTTGCCACAGATTTTCTCCTTGACCTTGAAGAGGTTACTTAGGGTCAGGCTATTATTGTCACTCCATTTCTATATGGTGACTAATATTATCTTTGAGTGTCTGAATATACACATAAAATTGGCCAAATGTCTTGCTCTGATTCCAGTTTCCTCCTATAAAATAGCATTGGTGCTGCAAGGGTACATACATTACAGATTATTAGGTGCTCAGGTTCTCTAATCATTAGTTCCACAGAAGTAACTTGGTTAGATAAATAGAGATGTTTAAAAGTGTCAAATGTGTTTCACTGCTCAAATCTCACATAAAGTCAATGGGCCTTGGGTGTCTAAATATTCCCTTTGAAAATCTCCCCAAATAATGATGTTCTTCCAAATAGTTGGAGCCAACTTTGTGGGGCTGATTCCTCACAATTTTACAGTGAGTCAGTTTGGACTCACTCCTGTAGGAGACGCTGCCTGCTCATGCTTGTGGGAAGTGCAGCAGGATATGTCCTGTGCCAGGGCAGGTTTGTTTCATAACACAAATTGAGATTGGCCAATGAACCAGACTAGAAGAGTGTTAAAAATAAAGGATAAGTAACTCAAATGCATTAGGACTGGCCTTAGTGGAGGGATGGTTTCTTGTACCATCAAACCTAGTATGCAGGGGTTCATAGCTAGTAAAATGCTTCCTGCCCATGAACTGCCATATGAATGGTAATTAATTCCCCCAAATCTTTATTTTATCCATCTCCTGAGTCTCTGATGAATGGCCAGATGCACTGGTTATAAACCACAAAATACTGACACTTCCAAGCAGCCATCCAATTAACATGAAATTATATTGCCACAGTGTAAGGTACATTGGATTAGTTGCTTTCTTGGATTTTACTTTTTTTCCAAAATGACTATGACTATTATTATTATGAATAGCTAATGAAGAAGAGATGTGGGAGAATGGGCCAGAACCTCAGGCAAGGGAGAATGAAGATAGTATGAGTTTAATGACTTTAGAGATTGGACTGAACCAAAGCAGTCTCTCCACTCCTAGATCAGAAATCTAATTATTTACTATCTATCTTGTGGCAGCGCCTGGGAGACCAGTTATGAACCATGACACCAGGTTCATTGTACAATACAGAACAGACAGAGGCCCTCTTTTCCTTAAGAGCTTACGCTTTAAAGACCAGATACAGTGTCTAGATGCAGACCTGTCATATAGTGTCTTTCCAGATGCAAGAAAAACCATTGTACTGGGTTGCACAAAAGGGAGTGAAACTAATGCATCAGGCCAAGGGCTGTGGAGTTAGCATCTACCTGGGGAAAGGAAACATTAAGGATGACCTGCAAGTAAAGCTCCTTTTGGGGACACATCCTCTGAGGTAAAGCAGGTAGATCCTGAACAACACACAGGAGACCTTAAGCTAGTAGCATGGTCTCCTGGACAAGGACCCTTCTCCCGCACACTCACCCCATGTGGTCCTGGCTGGCGTATTTGATCACAGCTAAGGCCAAGTAGCTGTCTTTGTTGTACAGGTTTGCTAGTGGAAAAGCAACTGAGGTTCAGCAGATGCTTGAAGGACATGGTGCACTGCCAGAGAGCCCATTATGCCACTATGCCACTTGCTATAGGAGAGGCAGGTCTGTGGGTAGTGTGTGAGAAACAAGGGTGCAGGAGGAAACTGGGATATAGTGGTCCCTGGATACCAACTGTCTCTTTACAGGGAACTCTTCAAAGGGACCAGAGCCACCCAGGACAAAACAGGGGTCAATCATCATGTCTCACAACAGAAATTAAAATCCTGATGCAAGTATATTTTGCAGTGTTTGCAGTGAACTGTATTTATCCCTGTCTCTGCTAGATGTCATTGTGTGATCCAGCACACTTCCCTGGTATTATGGGCAATGTGGTTTTTATTCGAGCCTGTAATGTTCCCTTATTGAAGTTTGGACTTTGAGAGGAAAGGCCAAAACACTGGAGCACTAGCCATTCTTCTGGTGTTTCTGGCTAGATTAAAAGGAAATGAATAGGTTTTAGATGTTGTATGAATTGTTAGATCTCATTTAACCTCTTGCATAAAGTGACTGTAAAATTTCACCCAGATGTTCTGTGCTGAGACTTCTGACTTGCATTTGACTGAAGAATAAAGGAATTTAGCCAGAGAATGACTCTTTTGAGGCTTCAGCACTACTTTGATATCAAACAGGTTGGAATTGTGGAGTTGAACTTTCTGAAAATCTTTTAATCATTTTGAAAATCAGTTCAATTAGTAAGGATACATTTTTGCGTTCAATTGTGTGTAACAACTAGAGATAGTAGGATTTTTCCAATCAAAATAATTTGGATGGAAACTTGCTTTTTGACCTAAATACACATGCGTTCCCCCACCTCTCACACACAAAACCATCAGGGGCAATGTTTTCCTGGGTCAAAGTTTTCCCCTGTTTTTCTTAAAAGACCCTGGAAAAGGCGCAGCAGGGTGATAATACTGAAGCATTAGAACAGGTGAAAATCTTTGCTGTGTCTATGAACACAATGAAGCTCATTCAGAGCACTGAGAGGGAAGCTTCCTGGAAAGTAGATGTTCACATGCAGAGGAAGCAATTTGCATGACTCCTTCTATATGGTCCCAGATGAGCAGGCTGTCATTTCCCTCTTAACGTATATCCATACCAACAGAAATGTTTCTTCTTCTTGAGTTTCTAGCTTCCTAGTCTCACCATGTGCCAAACAGGTGAGATATTTCCAGTGTTTTTCAGAAAGTTATGCTGTCCCCATCTCAAAAGGAATATCTCACCTGCCTTAGCTGGTGCCCACAGAAATGGGTCTTATTGCATTTTGACAGACATTGTAGAGTAACAGAATTTCCATGGGCAAATAATCAGGGAAAAAATCCTCCATTTTGCAGACATTAGTAACATGCTGACCTTTAACAACATTGCAAGCCTTCACTCTCTCTTTAAAGTATTATATCCGTCCTTAGGGGGAAAAACTTGTAGCTAAGGATTGAAATCAGCAGTGGATCATAATGCTGGCTGTGCCATTCAATTGCCCTGCTGTATTTAGGATCCATTTATTTCTAGCTATTTTTTTTGTCTTGAATCTAAAAAAAGAAGTGACCAGGCTGGCAGTGACATGTGATTAATAGATTGCACCTTTAGAAAAGAGTTAGCAGAAGGAGATTAGCATTGCAGCCTATTATTTATTAATTAAATGCAGACACCCTATTTATACCAATGCTGATGACATTAGTTCATGTCCATGCTTTGGGACTGCATTATCCATCCGGTCTCCTAGCATAGTAATGATTGTTACTAAGCCGGTGGATGTTGCTGGACTCCTTCTGTCACTTGCTTCTGTTATGAGCAGAAAAGGACAGCCCTGAAGTTAAAGGGCCAACCTAAACTTTTTGTCCAAGTGTCTGCTCTGTCTCTAACAGCCTGGGTTGCCTTGGCCATATCTCTAGGCTTCTTTGGGACATCACTGCTTCCTTTGGAGCAAGGGAGATCTGTACCTCCCTATAGCCCAGGGTGCAGTGAAGATCAAGGCAATATGCTGTGTGGGACTTTCTCCCCTGCTTCCAGGAGAAAGGATTACGTTAGTGGGCATATATGTACCTTCTGCTCCTATTTCAATTAGCAGAATAGGAAAGGGCTATCACAAGCGTTGTCATTTAGCAGTGCCAGGGTAGAATATTATATTTCATGTGACTCTTGGTTTGATAAGCTGGTCCTCCTGCCTGCAAAGTGTTCCAAGGGAAGTCCTGAAGCCAATCCAAGCCTGATGTCTGCATTATTCCTAGTAGCTGGTTTCAAGATCCTGCCATTAAATGCAGGAAAACCAGCAAATAGGTTGCAGGACTCTGATCCCACCTCACAGTGTCACAGGCAAATCCATGAGGCTGCTCTACCAGACATGACGCTTGGGACAACAAGATTGCTAAAAGACTGGCCTCTCCTGCACCCTAAAGACATGTTGGTCCAAGACACAGTTCTGCTGGTTTTTATATCAGGGAAGAGTTCTTTACCAGCTCCAGGCAAATCATAAACAAATGTATGTCCCTTCGTTGAACCCATTGCAATCACATGAGCCAGCAGAGCTTATAGACAATGTATGTTTTGCCTTCAGAGTGAAGATGGAAATACAGGGAAATCCTTACACTCAACAGTTGATGTCCTTGAAAAATTACAATTTGGGGATCCACAATCCAAATGCTCAATTACCCCTGCAGAAGCATGTCATAAATGCTTAGATTTGTTAGGGTTTCTTGACAGGGTGTAATGTGCGCTCTCCTCTGTGATTATGTCTGGCTCCTCTTCCACACTTTAATGGACAGGCAAAATGCATGAACTAGTCTCTTAATGGTATCTTCTCCATATAAGCAACTGCTTTCATGGTCAGCAAGACTTTCTGCAGCCAGGGCAAGCAGCCTGTTCCTGAATGGGGGTAAAGATTTGCTCTATTCTGTGAAAATCCATAAAGTCTCCAGAGGTACACAGTTGAGGTCTGAAACCAGTGTGTAGTCATGAAACTATTTAGGATTTAGTCCAAAGCCTACTCAGACTCCAGAGGCCTTTGGGCCAAGGTCTTCATGGAAGGTTTCCTTGAGAACAGTCCAAGTACCTGACCCTTAAATATCCTTTAATCATCAATTTGGTGTTTGCTTATTTGAATTTTCTTCAGCAATCATGTTCCCTCTCTGAATGCTGAACATTGTAACAGCCAACAATTAAAGGCAAATATTGAAGAGTCAGTATTATCTACACCATGATACAATCTGAACACATGCAAAAGACATTCAAAAGATGAATGAAGAGAGTGAATGGGTTGATTTATACTGGATTGTTTCTCATGGTGTGAAGTCTCCCTTTCACAGCCTGATGAAGTGCAGAGACAGTTAGTGGATTTGCTACCAGGAAGGGCACACATTCATTTCCCCTCCTCCAAATGTATTTAGAGCTGAGATGTGAGCATAGGAAAAATTACAGCCAAAAAAGCAACCACGGAAAATGCAAACTATAGTTTATTTTGGCAAGTTGGTGTTAAAAAGAATAGGTTGAGGGTTGCAGAAACTGGCATAGAAATTTGGCAGAAGGGTTTCTCCCTGTGTATGTATGCTTCTGACTGTTTTTTCTTCTTCTTTTTCTTTTTCTGTCCACCAGTCCTTGTAGTTTTCCACAGTTAGACATTGCTTTCTGTGGCCATGCCTCAAATACTAAGCCAGTTGTGAGCACATCCATTCCTGACCAAAGAAAAGAACAGAGTGGGGTGCAAAGTCAAACTGCAGTTCCCTCCTGTCCCCATTGCTGTACCAGCAATATAAAGCTCCTCACTTTTATCCACCAAGGGAAGAAGGGCAGAAAGACAGCTTTAAAATGGATGCTGCTCTGCTGGGTGATGTAGGTAATACTTAGCCCTTCTGCAGCTCTGTCAGTGGTTCTTAAAGCCTCTTTCAGATGAAAACGGCTTCTTTGCCTTTCTCAGTGTATAGACAAGGGAACTGAGGAACAGTGAGTCATTGTGGTTTAGGAGCAGCACCTCATTATACAGCTTGGAGCAGAAGTCATGTTTTCTAAATCCTATTCAGTATTTTACTTAAATTTGGCCCCTTTCTTTATTCATTTTGTCCTTTCCCCCCACTTCAGCTTTGCATGAGTCTTCTGGCTTTTTTAAATGTGCTAGGAAGTGAATAAGAGAGCACAGGGGTGCATCTGTGGGGAGTTTGGAGGGGAGGTCCCTCTTGGCCCAGCCTGTCAGGACTTTAGCACCCACCCACGTGCATCTTTGCTGTAGATGGGGAACATCTTGCTGCTGGCATTGCAGGAAAAATAGGAAAAGGTGGTCCTATCATACTGGAGAGGATGTAGCCCCATTCCTGACCTCCCTGCATCCTCTGTGCTGTAGGAATCCGTCACCACTAGCCTGTCAGTTATATTATCTCCTGCGTGCAGCCGTGCAAACATGCAGTAAAACACGTACAAATGTCTGGTCACAAAAGGCTCAGCAACAGCTCTGTCCAAATAAAATCCCCCAAACAGACAGTGGGTTGGGATATTGTCCTTTTAAAGCTCCTTTGAAGGTCTGATTTCCCCCCCCCCCCTTTTTATGTAAATCTGTTCTACCTACACCACCCAAATGCCAGGAAATCTTAGAACAATAAATACCCCTGCAGCACAAATAAAATTGTGCTTCAGAGAAATTGTTCAGCTTCTCAAAGCCACAGCCTTGCCCTTTAAAATGAAGGGCATGCTTCTGAAACGCTCTTCTCTTCTTCTAGCCCTTTGCTTTCTGGACACTTGCAGCTGTACCACATTCACCGATGATGGTATCATAGCTTCTCAAGCTTCGCAAGGACACTTGGCCCAGGGAGGTATTAAAGTAACATCTTCAAAATCCAGAAGGTGCTTTGCCATTGAGTTGTCATTAAAGCAACATCTTAAGAAGGCAACAGGAGGCAATTTGCTGTAAGTTATCCGATCTATTGGCTGGGACCAATAAAACCCTGCTCCTTCTTTCCAAAGGAAATCAGACTTGTACAATCAAGCTGGTTGTAAGTGTGTGCCTGGGCCCATCTATCAGTCAATCTGTCAAGGGCTCCTCCTTTGAGCTTTGAACCTACTGGGTAATTTAACCTATTGTTGATGGGGTGGAAGAGGTCCCAAAGCTATTGCGTTCCTATAAATTTCATGAAAATAGGCAGCCAGGCAGAGCAGAGAGTTCTCATTAGTGCTCATAAGCCCTTCTTTTATTAGACATCAATGAACTCATGGGGGTAGGGACATTGGAAGAGGGTTTACACATTCGGCTGCCCATGAAGCAACTTGTTTCAGTGTGTGCACTCTGATACCCTGTCAAGAGGCCTCCTGTAGTAACAGCTTCTTAGTTTTAACAGGATGTCAGACAGATTTCTTAGCTCCTTTCTGCTGATTTCAACAGTGCTTCACACAGCAGAAAAGTCAGCTGCTTGTTGCATTTCCCTTCCTTCCCCAGTCAAAGCCACCAGGGAGAGTTCCTGCACATTGTTTAACAACTAGCACAACATCAGAGGTGGCTGCTTTTCAGTGAGGAGTACCTGAAGGTAACAGGAAAAACAGCACAGGCTTATGAAATGGTTCTGGTATGTCAGCATAAAAAGTACTGTTCAAACATAAACTGGTATCTTCTATTCAATCACATCTTCAGGTTGTCTAGATGAACTTCAGGGTTAAAAAAGATATGTGAACAAATCTTACTTTCTTTTGACATGGTCCAGCCTGTATCAGTTCTTCTTCCAAACCATTTTGCATTAGTAGCATTGAATTTTGTCTGTTTGTCATGTGGAATAAACAAAGCTGAGGTGTTACTCAAAGCCTCTCTGTTCACCATGAAGTGCAGGAAAGCACAGTCTAAAGCAGACCTCCAAAGTCCCAGATGTATGGCAGTCTGTCTAGCTGCAGGAGAGCCGGTGCTTCAGCTTTAGTTCTGAAATCCCCATGATTTCCTGGATGGAAGTTAATTCTCTGGGCATTACCCAAGCATACCTCTGGACACAGGTATGCGGATGGGGGTGTTCACAGTATATGGTGTAATATACTACAGGCAACCTATAGGTGAAGCTCTCTAGCAAAGAATTCTCATGTAGAGTTGATATACCTTGGCTACAAAGTGCAGGGAATCGGTGGAATTAAAAAACACACACACATACACAAACATTTTATATATATAAAAAACTTTTATGGCAAGGACAGCATCGAACGACAACACGAATATACCCCTAGCTGATACAAGTCATACGGCAACCTGTATTTCAAAGAAAGGCTACTTGAAATCAATATCATGTCAGAGTTATTGCTTTTCATGAGCATCAGAAAATGTTCCCTCTCCTTATTTCTTTAGATCAAGATTTTTTTAAAGTGCATGCTTACATTATTTGTTCTCATTGTAGCATTCTGGGTAAAAGAAAAGTCAGTTTAATTCCTCCTTTCAAAGAAAATCACATTAATTTGAATATATGGATTTGTACATAACTAAATACTATGTGGGCTGTGTGTGCACATGCATTGTTCAGGTTCTGTGTCTTTTTAGTTTTTTTTAAAAGTCAGTGGCAATTTTACAGAAAAATTATTGGTTTTATTTTCGATTTATCAAAGTATTTGATTTTTTTTTAGAATTCATTCCTATATTCTTTTTACTGGAAGTAAGAATGTCTTATTTTCTTTCTTTCTTTCTTCTTTCTTCCTTTCTTTCTTCCACTTGCCTGTCTGCTTCTCTCTTAGGTAATATCAGTATGATTTCTAGAAGCTATAACAAGCAGGTGAAAGAATAGGACCAGGTTTTCTTCTTTTTAAATGGCAGTGACTAAGCAGTAACTCCACAAAAGTTCTTAAAAGTCAGTTTGATTTACTGTGGGGTACATTAGAGCAGGCTTTGGTATACATTATCCTGCCAGAGAAGTTGTTTATATGTATGGAAGACCAACAGGATGAAACTGCAAAAAAAGCTGGTTTCTATCCCTTCTCAATGAATGAAAACAGAAAACAGGAGAAGAGAGGAGGCAGGGGGAGGGA
>JANZLQ010000079.1:74224468-74239599 GCA_026212715.1 Elanus axillaris | reverse complement strand
GTTATTTCTTCCCATTTTTCTCTTTCTTTTTGGCTATTCAGAATGGATCCTAGTGGTTATACAGGGGTTGGTATACTTGCTGGCCCTTATACACATTTAGATCACATCTTAAATGATGATGAGCTTTTATCATTGTCAGTCATCTCTGGGGAGCTCCCCAGGAGAAGCAAGTCCAGGCAGGTCTGACTCAACAAGGAGAGTGAATGAATATGTAGCACAAGGGCACATGAGGAAAACCATTTGTCGTTCATTTCAGGTGGAATCTGATAGGTTCTCCCCTTACCATCCACCCCTCGGTCAGACAGTGCACTTCTGCTGGAAAGCACGTATTACCACAATACACCCGCAAAGACTTTCACACAGTACTGCAGCAAAAGGGTTAACCTTTTGTACTAGGGATTACGGGGCATCACAGAAGAGCCACAGAAAAGCACATGCCTGAGCAGCACTGATACATCCCCGTCAGTGTCCAAATTCTGCATGGTGGGCTCTCTGAAGAGCTAAGGGTGCAGACCATAAGATCTGTTCCCTTGTTGGTCTGTTATACATTTAAAGGTTATGGAAGCACACATTTGCTGTCTAAGAAATGTACAGTAAGTTTCAGTGCGCACACACATGCAAATTCCTGAAAGGCTCAAAATTTGATGTCAGTTGGGTACTCCCAGTGAAGACAGACATCTTGGCTCCTTGTTCTATGCCTTGAATCTTCAGTTTTGCTCATTCTGCTCTTTAATCATCAGACAACTCATGACAGTAATTGTGGATGTCCCTGGATAGCTCAGTAATAAATGTATCCTGAACAAACATACCTGTCAGACTCTATTTAGCCTAGAGCATCAAGTTTATGACCTCAAGAAAAAGAATCTTTCTTAAGTTCTCTAAACAACTCTCAAAGTTAATCTCTACTTGTTATAAACATTAACTACTATTTTTGATATTTTCCTCAAGAATTCAAGGTAGGACCCTGAAAATTATGTAGGTGCCAGACTCTGTAGGTTTACGTAGGACTTTGGATCCCAGACAACACCTCTGGGTTCAGGTCTTAATGTCTGGACCGTTGCATTCTGCCTCTTCAAATCTGCCTTTTGGGCACAGCAATAGCAGCAGAACAATATTTCAGGGTATTATTAATAAAAGTATACTTCTCCCCCTAAAGATTGCTGCAGTGGCATGGAGGACAAGCTCTATTTCTTTATTCAGCTTTGAGCATAGTACATTTGCTGTGAGAGTTTCCTGGAGTAAAGAAGTGGAGTGGGAGAGGGGTTTCTTCGTTGTTAATTATTTGTGCTTCTGGTCTAGTGACCCAAACTATATTTAGCTCCCCATCAAAACCAAAACCTGAAAATTAAATGGACTGGAATGGAAAGGT
Organism: Elanus axillaris; assembly: GCA_026212715.1. Taxonomy (NCBI): domain Eukaryota; kingdom Metazoa; phylum Chordata; class Aves; order Accipitriformes; family Accipitridae; genus Elanus; species Elanus axillaris. The sequence continues at coordinate 74,238,230 of JANZLQ010000079.1, read as the reverse complement.
GGTCTCAGTGTCACTCACTGGATTCTGTTTCACAAGATGCAATCTTCCTCGATTTCCAAAACCAATTTTCTCCCATCATCTTATGATAGTAGAGGTCATCCTCTGAAATGTGATATCTCACCAGTTTTTATAGAGGAATGTGCCCTTCCCCATGAAAGAAGGGTTCATTAAATCATGCGGCTGATCAGATTGCTGAAGCCTTGATTGGCTGACAGCCAGAGTGAAGAAGTCCATGGGGGAAGAGGCACATGGCACCATCCAAATAGACTGGACCTGAACTAGGGTATTTTAATCACACTGTTATAGGGAAGAAAGGGGAATCTCAAAGAAGGGCAGTATGGGAGCTTTATTGACTTTTAGGGTCAACAGAAGATGGGAAATAATCAGTCAGTCACACCTGAATTCCACAGTTTAGCGTTTATTCCCAGGCATCACTTTACTGGTAACCAGAGTTCAAAAATAATTCATGACCCACTTCTGCTCTTGTTGCATGCCTTCTCTCCACAGTGTCCTTACAGAGGTCGGCAGACTGCTGTTTGTAGCCAGTACCAAAAGGCAGCTACATCTGGAGTAGGTCACAACAATGATGCAAAACATTTGCTGCAGGACAGAAAACCCAGTAATTTCTGAGAGCGAGTCCATGGTCTGAGACAAGCTTCAGGAAAAATGATGCCTTGGACTAGATGAGACAAAAACCGCTGTGTGTGCTAGGTAGAACATGAAAAAGTGTGCAGGAACAAGTGCAGTTAGGAAGGTATAGCTTATGTTCAAGCTGGACATCAGGTGTTTTTAAAGACTTAGAGGAAGTGTTGTCTTGAGTTATGGGGTTCATTTGTTCCCCAAACTCCATGTGGAAAGAAAATGGACCAGATGTAGGCAACACCCTATTTTCCTTTGAAAGGTCATCAAACTTTTCTGACAGTAATGTTTTAAAGGATCACAAGGCTCCAGGTTCTGCAAATGTAGATAGCACTTTATGAAGGCAAACACTTCACTGGGGACAGGCAAACTAAGATGGTGTAGCACCACAAACTACTTCAGATGCAGCACACTCACTGGGAGGGCTCTTACCTTGCCTACCTCGTTAGGACTTTCTGATGAGTTTTGCACTGCAGATCTTAGAAGAAATGGCTGGATTAGTTTATACCTCCATTATCATCAGCACACATGTCCACCCCAGGACATCTTACAGGAAGAATGTGGTGGCAAAATTGCAGCTAACATATTTACAGTGGCAAAGATCTCCACCATCAGGTGACAAAAGATCACTTTTGTATTTTATCTCAAAGTTGGTGGGAGGGACCTGAAAGACCACATCTGGTAAAACCTTGCAGGCAGAGCCCTTGTTTTTGTGTATTTAGGGAAGTCAGCACTTGTGTCTGACATCTAGTTAGGTGGACGTATGCTTGGATGATGGGCCTTCCACACAATGTGGCAACAAAATGCAGAACCGTAGCTGGTGACTCAAAGAGTAGTCAGGTCTGAATCAAAAGCAAAGAGCCTGCATGTTTTGGATTTGCAAGGCATAGCTAACCTGCATCTAGGAAAGGATGAGGAAAGCATAACAAACTGTCCCAGTATTCATCACAGCCACCTGCGGCTTTGAGACAAAATATGCTGGCAACTTTATCAGGCAAGAAGAAGGGAGTTGACTGGTCATCCTTGATTCAGACACCCATTCCTCAGGCTTGAGGGTTTTGCATCATTCAGATGAGCAACCTCACTTCTGGCTTTTGATCTGAGTCAAACCTTTTGATCTGAGTGAATTCCCCTCTGGCCAGGCTGGCCTGCGCACTTTTGCTTCCCAGAGGATTGTTAGAAACAGCCCCAGGCTGAGTGGGCTTGCAGGTCCCTTCCACTTTCCACTGCCAGGAGAGAGAAAGGGATAGCTCCCTTAACCTAAGCAGTCTGGGGGATATGCTTTACTGGTGTTTGGAGAGAAAGAGGTGCTTTGCATCTCAGCCACATCAAACCTGTCAGGAGAAAAACAGTCTTTCATGGGAGATTGTCTCTCTTTGGTGATTCCTAGACAAGGTGAACACCTTAAACCAACCCCAAAAAGAACAGCAAAAGCCTCCACTGGTGGTGGTGAGAAACATCTACTGCTGCAATGCAGTATTAAGACCCCTGGCTGAAGGGGTGGTCTGATCCTGAGGGCTCCAGCCCCAACACAAAGTTTGGTAGGGAAGCTATTACATACACTATTAATGCTTTGGGGTTTTGCTATTGCCAGAAGACACTTCCTGTTGATTTCATGGGAAAAGTGGATGTGCAGGTCCTCTGAAAATCAAACCTTTCATTCTGAGACTTAAAATTTGAAAATATATATGGTTTAATCAACTAATATCTATAGCCAACCAATGCATTCTTTTATGTCCATCCTGTTTTGCAAGTGGGAAACTGAGGCACACAAAGGCATAGGACTTGGCCTAAGGTGTCCAAGCATAGTAGAACTGAAAAATAATGCTATCAGAATTGGCAAAGGTTTTCCTCTTATGTTGCTGCAGGGCACCAAGCTCTATCAAGGAGGGGATGAATGATTTACTTCTTCCCAAACGGAGCACTGAGCAATATTGCGTGCTTGCTCTTGCTTTCTCAGCTGCTCCCAGGAGCCAAGGTATCAGTCAACAGCAACAGGATGACCAGAAAGTTGTGGTAGGAGCCAAAAAGTCTGAATTTGCAGAGGGAAGGGCATGCTGGGGCTCCTTCACAGGAGTATTTTATGATTTCCCAATTACTCCCTGTTAGCTGGCAAAAGTTAATACTGCCAAATGGTCCTGTTCAATTAAGCAAACTGAGAACTGTATATTCAGTGCATGAGTAGCTGACCCTTCATTCATTGGAATCAGCACACTTCCACCCTAGGGTGAAGCATTCAAAGGCCATGTGCCTTGCTCACCAGCTGTTGTCTGAGCAGTTTTTCAACTCTTTGGAACATATTGATATTGATTCTGGAAAACAAGAGTTAATCTGGAGAGACAGACAAACACATACAAATAAAGTGCATTTGAGTTTAAAGAAAAAAAGTTAGCGTCATGCCATTGAACTATTGACAAGGCTGTCACAAATATCATCTCGTCTCAGTGTAAATAAACAAGCTTAGTGCTGTTATTTTAGAATAAAAGGCCGGAATAGGTTTTGTATTGACTTTCTAATACCCACTCAAGAGTTGGAAGAAGAAAATTAAAGATAATAAAGTAAAAGTGCAAACCATAAAAGTGGAGACAGACGGTGCATAGTAAACCGTGAATCTGAGTCCTCTTCGGAGCAGGAAACCAATTGTGTAACTCAGTAAAGGTCAGCAGCAAAGAAAAGAAGTTGAGGTTGTCAGTGAATCCCCTTCTATATTTGGAAGGATGACGGCTGCAGGATGATAGAGTCTTGGTCTGCAGTGATTCAAAGGCTGTTGCTCATGTCTTGCCCTATCTGCATGCACTTGAGAGCTGGGTGGTGTTTCTGGGCCCTGTCACGTTAGTTTGAAGTTGACCTGCTCCTGGGTAGCTTATTCAATCCACTGGGCAATGATGGTAATGTAAACTGGTAATCGTGTCTTAACTCTGTCAGCGACAGGGACATTTATAACTCCCTGCAATAAATTCAGGTGCGATTCCAAGCTCTCTGCATTTGCTTTTCTTACAAAAGAACATTCACTGATGCTACAGAAATTACTTGGTATCTCTTCTGGGTCTCATCCCTCTGTGTCTTGGACAAATTCAGCCCTTACTTTGGGTGGTTTCCTATACTAACCCCCTCATCCTTATAAGGCTGTTCTTAAAGCTCCTTTCCCTGGGAACTTTTCAAGCTTCTTTGATACTTTTGTGGGCTTTCTCGCTTCCTTTTGTCATCTTAATTGGAAGAGGATAGAAGGATTAAAAAAGATGGGAAAGGACTGGAAAGGGAAATCTATTCCCCTTGGACAAGCAGCCCTCTCAGAAAGGACAACTGGTTTATCCTTTGTCCCTTCTGACCATGCTTTGAGCAAACTATGAATGAGATGTTAGACCTCCAAGTCCAAGATGCTTCCCTTCAGGACAGCAAATAATGTGTGGGAGCCCACACATCCCATTTGGCAAGTAATGTGCTGCTAAATGAGCTGAGGTGCTTACAGAGTAGGTGCTATCAAATGCATGTGCTGGTTCAGATCCTTTTGTAAAAAAACCTAACAACATATATGTGCTCTGGAGTAAACCTTGAGCAGCTGCACACAAGAGAAAAAATGCCTTATATGAAAAGACTGAGGGAGATTTTGAGGACTGCGGAAAACCAAGGTCAGAGATGAGGAGCTAAAAGAAAGTTTCAAGCTGAGAGGCAGCACCTTGATAGTGAAGTTAAAGAGGAGAAAAGGATGATAGTTGGAAGGGAAAACAGACTGCATGAGGGACTGACAAGATCATGAGGATTTTGGACGTGGGGTCCAAAGATGGGACAGGGGAGAGAGCCAGGAGAGAGATTTGTTCTGACCCCTTACAAGCAGCAGAAGTGGAAGACATTAACTGGAATCAAACAGCACCAATGACTGTAGAGTCCTGCTCCAAGGGCATAAAAGCCATCTCTGTCTGAATATCCCTTCATCCATGTGACCAAGGAATGAACGAGGCTTTCCCTGAACATGACTGGTATGCATGATTTTGAATCAAATCAGAACATCCTCTAGATCTGAAGTGTTTCAGACCTCAGGTTTAGCCTTGTTCAGCTCCATGAGTTTTCAGTGATGTTACCTCATAACATCCAGCACGCCAAACTCATACAATTAGAGGGTGTAATGGCCCGTGAGTTGTTGGATGCACACAAAGCGTTCATGCAATCATTTAATTTTAATCAGATTGGTTACCATGTCCAAATAATGCCATTTAAATACGTTTCTTTGACATTCCTTTGTGAGGCAAGCAGAGAGAAGTTATTGGTTTGTTTTCTATTTTAAGTGAGAAACTTTGCATGGAAAACTCAGATATTCCAGATCTATGTAGAAGCTGCAATTCCTTAGTTAGAGAAGAGATGGAGCTGCCACTGTATGGATAAGCTATGGACTCTCGTATTGGGAGTATAAAGCAAAGGGCTGGTACAAATAATGATAGCACTTCCAAACTTTGTGCTTCTTCAGTGTAGGCTCGAAGGCCAGGAGTAGCCTTTGACACATCTGCCTGATCTCATGCACAGTGTAGAATTTCAGTTAGTGACTCTTGCATCTGTCCCACAGCCTTTGGCTCAGTGAGAGATATATAATTGCCTTGAAAAGTCTCAAAGCAACGGAGAGGTTGCCACATCCCTAGTCTCAATGGTTAATTACCCTCACTGGTTAATTATGTTCACTAATTCCCTTCAGTTACAACAAGATGGCTATGGGGTTTTTTTCCTACTGAATTTAGTTTCTCTGAGCCTCGGTTTTACCTTTCTTAAAATGGAAGTGATAAACAAAGAGCCAGATCATCCACTGATGTAAATTAACACCACTGAGCACAAAAACTCCTTTCTTACCTGCTTTGGAGCAGCCTTTGCACAGTGAATTTAATTGCCTTCCTGGGCTTTCCAACTCCTGCTTTAATCTATTTGGTTTGGAGTTAGACACCTTTGAAAATCCTGCCTATGTCTCTCCGTACTTTTGGTAGATGGTATGCAAAAGTCCTGAACATGACATTGCCTGTGAAATGATGCAAGCCCACTATCTCTGCAGCATTGTTCTTACAAGCGTGTATCATATCAATAAAAGATTATCTGAGTGCAGGAATGAAAAAATAAAAATGAAGGAGAAAAGGATTTGGAATCATTCACAGCAGGTCATTTTGGTTGGGCTGCAATCAACATGCCAGGCTTGATAAGACAGGTATTTGAGAGAGTATTGATCTCAGATCTTTTTTCTTTTTAATTTCATTTTTGTATTTGTTTATACTTAACGCTTAATAAGCTCCTCACATCTTGCTTGCTGGTTACATGCAGCCTCTGGCCTGTGTATTTGTTGCTCCTTGAAAGTCATGTGAAATTTTTGCAGCTACTGGGCCAACCTTGATTTTCATACTGCAGATAAGGGTTCAGCTCTTCTGAATTCCTCTTCCTCCCTCTCTCCAGTTTGTTTGGGCCTGGTTAAGTAAATCCTGATGTTTGTGAGTAAGACCAATGCAATTCCCTCACTGCATTGTCATTCTGAAATATTTTTGCAATGGGAAGCATGCATTGGTACTGTGGTTTCTCTGCCAATTTGTACAGCTCACATCACCATTTACCTTCTGGTAGCAACTCCAGATGCCCTCTTCAAGTGGTTTGAGGGTCCCAAGTAATGTATTTACACCAAATAAGATGAAGTAGTTCTTGAACTGCAGATTTTGCCAGGCCATACAGAGAAGATAAGAGGGGAAACAAAGGCACAGAGGTGAGAATGACTTTTCCAAGGTCATATTGTTGACTGTGTCAGAGCCTGCCTAGACCCCATCTCTCTCGGTCTCTCTCTAGTGAGTTATCCCCTGCACCAGAAAACCTCTCCAGGGTGATTTAAAAGGGTGCAATTTTAACCAAGCTCAAGGCCCAGTGGTCTAATGAATCTTCTCCCAACGACTGGCATGCACATAATTCACCCCATTCTTCAGGCTTTTGTGACTAATACAAGAGCTGTTCACCCTAACCTGCCTGTATGATTCATCTGTGTTTTGTACAGGCTTTGTTACTCAAACTGTAACTCTCAAGTGCAAGGGGTAAAAACAAAATTAAAGAGTGATATCTGACAGCAGATGGAGATTTAATAATATGAAGAGTAAAGATTGTTTCAGGATCTTGTTCCAAGTTGTGCCAGTGTTTAGGACGGCTAGACTTGGGCCAAAAATAGCAAAAAAGATTGAAGTGAGAACTCAGATCTGAACCTTTTTTGCTTGGTTTGTATCCAGGGTTTCTTTCCAGGGTCACTCTCTGTTAGGGTGGTATTGTGCTAGGATAGGAGGCAGATGGTTCATTTACACTGTGAGTTAAACCTGGTTTCATTTGCAAGTTTGGTGTCTGTTTACAAGAATGAGCTACAAGTGAGCTGGGAACCAGGTAGTCCAAAGGAAAGACTGTCTTATGGCTGTACCTCCTTCTCTACCTGACTTCTGGCTTGGCACTACATCCAATCCTTGAATGCATTCAAAGTTTCCCTGTCACCTTCTTCCCTCAGTCAAATAAATCTCCATTTTCTTTGTTTATTTAATCAGCTTGATAGGATGATTAGAAGATAAAGTATATGACAAGTCTGTCCTGCTTTAACGTTTTGCATTTTTTTGTTTATAGCCTGCTTCAGAAGGTGTTAGCTTCAAGGAATGTAATAGCTCCTGCATGAAACTGAGTGCTACCTTTTGTTAGGGAGATGCCCATGAATGCTATTTCTTTTTTTTCATTGTTATTACTATTAACCAAAGAAGGTCAGTTTGGTTTTGAATCAGCTGTTTCACTCTAGAGGAGAGTCAAACTCTGATCTGGCTGCATGCTAACAGATGAAGGAAAACAGAGTTTAAACACTCAGTGATTTTTTTTATTATTAAGTACAAAGCTGTCCATTCCAAATAGCAGCATTGAGCTCAGCTTTGCTATCTTCCCCCAGCTGCCCTTTCCAATAATGACTTCATGACTGGTAGTTAGCAGGAGGAATTTTATTTAGGACTCAATGTTTTTATAAGATTTAGGACTATTAAAAAAACCAAAATCCCAAATGACAAGCACTGCTAAGTAGGTGGTTAACCGATTACAAAGCACAGATCTAAAGCAATACACATTTTCAGAGAAACTGCACAATGTAAGCCCTTGGGGGACAGGCTCGAGTAAAACGAAATGGGGTTTGCAAATTCATTGAAATTAGGTGAAGCATTAGAGAGCCATCACCATTTAAAGAAATTGATGAGCCCCTGTCTGTATGTGCAAGGCCATAACATTAATCATTCACACAGGCAGGAATGGACTGTAGTTTTCAAACAGGATTTGCTGAGGGGTGTTGGGTGGTTTGGAAGATCTGTTGTTATAGCTGGTGTTGCATATAGTTAGGTAAAGGTACAGGTATACAGGTCTCCCAGCTCTCCCTGCACCTCATTACTACAATGTATCCACCTGATCCCATAGGCAGTCCTGTTTTCAGCTGACATTGACCAGCTCTCCAGATTTCAGTCAGTTCATCTAGCATCTTCCTGGGCCAAGGCTGAGGTTAAGACGCCAGTCTGAATCCAAACTATCCAGAGCAAGTCATGTCCCTCTCCTTCCTGCCCATGCCTCAGTTTCCTGATCTATGCAAAGTACAAGAGATATGTATAGATCTGTCTTGTAGAGCTGTCATGAGAGGGAGTAAAAGAAACATTTGCAAGATGAAATGAATGAAAACCCATTGGATTTCACTTACTATTGGATTTGGGGGAAGTACAGATTAGTTGCTATTTTTGTAGCTTTCAACTCCGGCAAGCATTTCTTGGCTCCTTCCTCTCCCCCCGTTAAGGTCTGATCCTGCCACCTTTCACTCACAAGAGTAAATGCTGCCCTTGGAAACTGTATCATTGATTGTCATGTAAAAAACTCACATTACATAGTGTGTTGGGAGTGAATAAAGATTTTGGGCTCAGAATTACAAAGGCTGCAGTTAACATGGCTCAGTGAGAGGTCTCTGTTCCCATCCCTCAACCCTGGGCTGCCCCGGAGTGCAGGTCTGCATGCTCAGGACTGGTGTCCTTCAGATAAGCTGTTCACCAGAGCTCCTTTGTCCTGCCCATCTCTAGTGGCTGCTGTCCAAAAAGAGCTTAAAAAGATCCCAGTGTAACTTTCCCAGAAGAGATGTCACCTCAATGTCTTTGCCACTGTTTCCCTCTCCTGGTAACACAAGGCCCATGTGTGAGCTGAGTGCATGATGACTTCCAGGGTTTAACAATGCAGGGCCAGATTATGTCCTTGGTTTACAGGCTCTGCAGAGACAACCCTCCTCACTGCTACTACTGTCATCAAACACCACTCCATACAGCGTCTGGGTGGTGATCCGTGGGATGAAGCCCACTCTCAAAGGCAGGCTTCTCTGACACCCATTTGCAGATCCTTTGCATTGAGTCTGCATTAAGATGTTGCCTGATTCCAAAGTCCAGACTTCTTCCTGCCCACCAAGAGAAAAGTAAAGAAAAATGGCATGCTGGGATATATACCAGCTAACTCAGCATTGGCCTAAAACCTCACCTCTGTGGCTGCTGTTGTGCTGCACTTACTCCATCCCATGCTTCTCACTCATCCAGCTCTTCCTCAGCATGGGTAAGCTCTGCAGCAGAAAACAAAGATATGGGAGATCCCATACTCAGATCTCCTTCACCATGCAAGACTTGTATAGCTTATCAGTACTGGAGACAGGCTATTAAATTTGCAGCTCTATAGGCCTGCTTTGCTGTAGAGTTCTTTAGCACTAGTGAAAGGCAGGAGGGCATCTCTGGAGACAGTCACCAATTCCCCCTATTTTCCCACAAATCATAAGATCCTCTCCCTCCTCCTCCTCCCTCAGTCAAGGGAGAGACTGTCTCCACAACCACAGCAGTTGGCTGTTCATTCACAGACTAACTGCTCCAGCTCTCTGCCTTATTGCTATTCAGATTCGTTTCCCCATCCCATCAGGCTCTAATCCAGCAAAGATGTCGGCTGGTTAGCAGAATCTTCTGGGAAAGGTTGGGAGACCCTTAACAGACTTCCCCTTCCCATTGCCAGCCCCCTGCTACTAATTCAGATAGTCCCCAAAGCACTAGAGGTTTACTTTACTTTCATTTCTCTTTGTCTGTTTTCTTGTTGGTTTTGTTTTGTTTTGTGTTTTTTTTCTCCTGGACTCAGCTGCATCTCTGCAAATTCCATCTCCAAAATGGAAGCTTGGCTGAGCTGGAAGCTGTCAGCACCAATGGTTAGTAGCTGGCTGCGGCCACTTGCCAGGGAAGGGGGAAGATGAGTCCCTAGGCATCAAGGCAGCATGAAAAGTGACTACATCTAAATACTTCAGCACATGATTTCTTTCCCATTACTTTGATTCAAATCTCCCTTAATCCTCAGCTGTGTTAATGCAGTTAGTAGGTTATGAGTGCCACATGTGGATGCCACTGGATTTGATTCCTTCACACAATTGGTTGGTAAATAATTTAGTACCAGTTTTGCCTGGAACGGGACCTGAAAATAGCCAGGCTGCTTATAGCTTCTGCTTTCTCTCTTCCCGCGTTTTTCCGACTCACAAGCACCAGGCAGTTGTTTGTGCAAGCACAGCCTGGCACAGACTGCCATTTTATATGTCACAGCTTCCTCCTGTCCCTGCTTGTGAGAATCTCTCTTGATTTATTTTCTAGAAGAGTGGGGAGAGGAGGATTGGGGTCAGGCCAGAGAGCTGGAGTTACAGACAAGAAAGCACCTGAACACTCCTGAATCAGAGTCTGCAAACAGTAAAAATTTCCCCCAGATTCTGCCACCAAACCCAGTTTTTCCTTTACATCTCACGCTTTTGAAATAGTGGTGTATTCATTTATTTGAGATTCCTGCACTTCTTAAGCTCATTCGAAGGTAGACACGGCAAAGGCAGACAGAAAATGGTAATATCAAGGAAGGAATTTCCAAGTTTGGGAAAAAGTCTTGGATAAGCAAGGAAACAAGAATTCCGCTGAAATGGCCAGGACTATCTGGGGTGGACCAGATTCCAAGTGTTGTGAGTTTCCTTTGGTCACAGCCATAATAGTATCCCTAATTATGTCCCTCATCCCCTTTCATTTCTTGCCACAAAGCTTTCTCTTCTTACCTGCACCATGGTGCACCACACTGTCTCCTGTTTCCCACCCTACCACTTCATACCAGACACCCCCTCCTCATCCATCCAGGACTGAGTTTCACCCACCAGAGCTGTGCTGTGGAGGAGACTATGAATCCCTACATCTCATCATTGCTCCTGGTTCTGCTGAGGGTCCAGCTGATCTGAACCGTGGGGCATGTTCCCTTTCTTAAACCTACAAAATGCTTATAAAGACAGAAGATGACCTCATAGGTGTTTTTGTGAGACTCACTTGACTAATATCTATGAAATATACAGATGAAAGATGTCCAGGTCTTGATTTTGTGGTGACTGTTAAAGTAAATGTTGTTGGGACCTCTCTCAATCACTGAGGCCAACCAACATGGAACACCTTGTGTTATCAAAGTCTCTTAGCTTCCAAAACAGGGTGTTCATATCCATGCTGCACATTGTGGATGGTCTTTGGCCTATCTTAATTCCCTAACCATCCAGGGGATTGTTTAGGAGATTACTAGGTAGTGTAGACACAAATACTCTCCATGGGCCATTGTAACAGGATAAGAATATGAATTACCAAGCTCCAATGGCAGGGACAATTTCTGGTCACTATTTAATGTACTTCAATAGACCAGGACCAATTTGATCCTGTGTCAGGTATTCAGGGTGCCAGACCAGTGTGTTCATAGCTGCACAGGCCTTGACTTGACCTTGATACATCCCACAGGAACAGGCTAGGGGCCGTGCTCCCCTCCTCAGGCACAACCTGTCCTACCTAGCACATTGCGTTTCAGTTGGTCTGCCAGCTGGTCTGCCTGCCCAGCTGCAAATAATCCTGACTGTTAGCTAGATTCCGGGACCAGGCTGTCCATCCTTACACCAGATGGGTTTTGGAGTCTCTTTGAACTTCAAAACTGCTTGCAAGCCCCCACCTCCCCACCCCAGCCTCCAAGCACAGCTTTCCAAATGCCTAGTATAGGACTCTGCATGGGCATATGAAGTTAGCAGGGCTTTGTCTGTGAGGTGTCATTTATTAATATAAGGATTTAATTATACAGCACAGGAGCAGAAAAATGAAAGCTGCTTATGCCCTGCACCGCCCCAATGCCACATCATTTTGTGTCAGGGCTTTCACTTGCTTTTATCTGCTTTGCCCTCCTGCTTTGCCCCTTTCCTGCTTGCAGTTTCTTTCACCCAAGAAGTCTGATGTGGTTTTCAGACAAGCCGCACGAGAGACCCCCATGCTTAGTGAAGTGCAACAACCATTTCATGGAAGGGAACACTGAGGCACGAAGAAATTAAGATCAGAAAGTTCATCCTCAGGTGCTTAAATGCACCAACCTTCTTCAGCGTTTAGGGACCAGAGGAGTGACCTGCTTGTCAGAGATGGTACCGCTGCGTGTTTGCAGATCCCATTGGTTCCTGAGTGAGCAATGGTTGCTTAGCAACTTTGAGATGAAGGCCACCTATTTTGATGTCTGAATAAAGATTCAAGCATTTAATTTCAGGGACCCACATTTAAAAACACTGGCGTAGGAGACTAGATGAAGGTCGCATACAGAGATGGTGGCTGAGTGATAGGGGCACAACTAAGCTTGCTCCTCAACACCCATTTGAACCAGGAGCACCCACTCGCTCCCTCTCTAGAGTTGTTTTAGACTTTTGGTGTTAGGAATCACACTTTCTGTCCTGGCATAGCTAAAGCAGGTTCCTGGGAACAGAGTATTTGTGGAAACAGGTCAGGTGCTTTAAAAAGTGAGTGCTTGAAATGGCTCTCGATCCCAAGTGCCTCCAGCCAAAGCTGGTTTCCCCACTGATGCCTTTGGTGACATGGGCAGCAGAGGGGCCCGTGGGCTGGTGGTGGGGCACTGAGCTGCTCTTTAGGAGACTCCCAGACCCTTCCTGAGGGTCCCGTTTTTGCCCAGTCTGTAAAATGGGGATAGTGGTTCTTCAACTGCCTTTGCCAAGAGTTTCAAGAGGCTTGTTTCCCTCCTACAAATGCTACGCGAGATCCAAATAGCGCTGTTATTTCTAGTGTGTTATCCTGATAGCGTGAGAGGCATAAACAAGATCTGCATTTGCTGATGGTGAATCACTGTGAGCCTTTGAGGGTTGTGTGGAAGGGCTTGCTCTGATGTTTTTGCTGCTCTGAGATAGATTATTGATTCTCTTTATCTGGTGTTCGTCTTACAAACCCAAGGTGATGAGCATCCTGTTAGTTTCAAGAGCACTGGTGCTATTTTTCTACTGCTTCAAGGGACACAGAATATGATCCAAGTACCCTCAAATGAGAAAAAAAACAGGTCAACCTGGTTCATATCAATTAAACTGCCAACTCCAGGGGAAGGCTAAAAAGTAAGATTGGATAACAAAAGCAGACCTTGTCCAGTGAGAGGGTTGGGAATTTTCCACTAAATTGTATTTTGCTTGACTTGGATGGCTTCTTTTGTTGCGAAGTTTATTAGGAAATGCCAGATCATTGAAAACGGTGTCTTTTACCTGGAAGAAGAAAAAAAAATCCAGAGAGAAATCTCAGAAAATTGTCAAAATGTTGTATTTTGATATTGCTGCCAAGAAAAAAATTCTGATCTTTCCACTTATAAAAGAATTTGTTATTTCAGAAATGTAAGCTTATTCCTAGGTAATTAAGGTAAGAAAATGTCTGGAATCTAACAGATCTAAATATGCAGCTATCAAGAAACAAAAATGAGGATTTGGCTTTAACACAATAAGGATTTCATTATTCTTCTCAAGCAGTAGCAGGAAAAGGTCTCTCCAGCAGCAGCTGCAACATCAACATTCCTTTCTTTGTAGCAAACCCTGCAGCCAAAAAATGCTAGACGCAAAATTTACCACACCTCTTTACAAAAAGCCTGGCTCAGCTCTCCCCCTCACCCCACCTTCTGCCTGTCTTGAAAGCCATAAATACGAAGAGGCCAGCTGAAGTTAACTGCAAAATACCCACTTGCAAACAGGTGTAACAAAAGAGTGAGTCTGAAACGAGCACTCTGCAGAAAGGAGAGGGAGAGAGGA
>JANZLQ010000079.1:74167058-74218621 GCA_026212715.1 Elanus axillaris | reverse complement strand
GGGGGGGGGGAAGATTTATAGAGAGATTTCACTCCAGGTTGGGTTTTTGTCTTTCTGTGTTTTCTTGGCATTTATCATGCATGTTTTAATTTGGATCTGAGTCTTGCTACCATCTGGTCATTATTGCAAAGAAATATTCATTTTCTCTGAGTGACATGGGCTTCATTCATCATGGAACTAGCTGATTGCCCCTCAGTTTTTTTTCCCATTACTTGGAATGAAGTCTGAAGATACTTAGCACCAGACAGAGCAGTAGTCAATAAAGTTTGCAAAGTTAGTGGCACCTGGTAACTGGGCACAGGAAAAATTAAGAGATGCTTTTTAGGCCCTGATCCTTCCACTCTTTTCCACGTCATGCATGGGAAGTGCAGCATCGAAGGCCATGGCAGCATTACAAAGGCTGGGAAGTGAGCTAACGACTCCATTCCCCTTCTACTATCCAACTGTGAAGTGCTGTCACCTTCAGAGTGAAACTTGGAGGGTTTTGCTCTCACCTAAACACAGGGAAGACAAAAGGGAGACAATTTGTCCCAGAGAAATGTTGTGACACCTACGCCCTGTTTCTCCCACAAAGAGAACAGATGCCCAAGTAAGACAACCTAAGAAGCAGTGGGAATTCTTCATGAAGAGGTCTTGAAAGCCATACTTCAAGCTCTGGGGGGAAATTAGGCACAATCAGTTTTAGCCTCCTACCATGCAAGAGCCTTCCCTGGATGCCTCTCATTAGAGACAATGGGCACAGGGCAGTGGGGAGCAGAGGAACTCTTAACTAGTTTGGGGATTATTCAGCGGGTGCAGTGACCCACAACTACATCTGCACACTCTTTGCAAATAATTGCTTCTGACTATTCTTTCCCTTCTCTGGTACTTGCCATGTCCTGGTTTTCTAGTTCCCTGGGCTAATCCATCTTTGGTTCCCTTTGTTTGCAAGCAATCCTTTGTAGCATTTACTGCAAAGGGGGAGGCTGCTTGGGGTGTGGGCTTGGGGGGATGTCAAGAGGGTGTCCCTCAGTCCCTGCATACTGTGAAAGCCCGGTGTCAGTCAGAGGCTTGGACTAGCCAGTCTGAAGGACTAAAACCCCTGAGCATCATCATTTATGTACCTCTCCAAATGGGTTATAGCTAAAAAAGGCTGGCCAAGGGCAGATGGCAACTTGGGATCAGTCAGGAGCAGAGACAGATGGCAACGTGCAACTGGTTGGAAGACAAGTTATTGCATGAGATTAGCTGGAAATGGATGGGAATTGTAAAATGGGACTGGTTGGGAATGTTAAGTCTGTACAGTCATTTGTAAAGTGCTGAAAATTAGACCATCCTGGCTCCCTTGGCAGTCTTGGACTTACCTACCTTTCCAAGCAGTGCAGAACTACACAGATTTGTAGAAAGCAAAGTGAGCTCCCAGGGACAAGATCTGGCCAACATGATCTCGCTACAACCTCTGGATTTGGTCCTAGAGGTTAGCTTCTTTTTTGGAGAGAAGAGGACCACTGGTAGCAAGCATTGCAGTTCAGTGTTCATCAACAGTTGTCACTGTGCCCAAGGAAATATGTTTAACAGTTTTTGGACACACAGCACATTCTGTTGCACCATGTCTAGGATGGTTTCAAATAGAGCAGCCAACAACTGGAGAAGATGATAGAACAGCTTGCTTCAATTTGGAGCATCTGTGCCAGTGAGATTTGGGGGTTATGAATACCCAGTCTTCCTCCAGCCTAGCAAGGCACAGAGAGAGAGAGAGAGAAAGGGAGAACATCTGTGAATTTGCTGGAGGGTAAAACTAAGACCCATATTGGGTAGAGCAGCCTCAAAACATTGAAATGACTACGGGAATTTGTTCTGGATCAAAATTAATTTCTACTCTTCCTAATAGGTGGCTTGTTTGGAAGCTTTGGTCCTGCTCAAAGTGATTTGAAGTTGCTCAGGTCCTATTACTTCTAATGAAATCAGTCGTGATATATTCTAACACAAGCAGGAAGCTAAACAGAGTATTTATTTATTAATTTATTTAATATCAAAGAAGAGCAACAGAATCATCCAGTGGTAAGGGTGGATGGGTAGGAGAGAACCAGGGGTGAGAGAGGCAGTAAAAATAGAAGGCAGTCCAGATGTTTACTGCACACTAAAATACTGCCTTTCCTCTCTACTGATAGCACCGAATGTTATTTTGTTTCTTTGGAATTCATTTTCTGAAAGTGTCTGCATGAGGAACATCTGCTCCCTCAAATCCAGACCTACAATTTGAATAAATTATCAATATCTGGCAGCAGCCCGTTATTAATGGCTAGAGTTTTATAAGATTCTCCAGTATAATAATAGCGAAGCTAGCGGCTGGCATTCCTCCCAGAGAGTCGTATTTGTCCCATTTTATTCTGTTCTGTTTTCTTTTCTTTCTGTTTTTCTCTCTGAATCTGAGCATCATCAGTTGATTTTTACCATGGCTTTTGGCTCAAAAAAAAAAAAAAGAAAAAAAAAAAGAGAAAAGCCATTAGTATCCTATAAATCAAAAAGAAAAATGACATCCTCAAACACAAAAGACTCCCCTGAGTGTTTTGCTATTATTACCTGTACAAGGTTGCACATGTGGCTTCAGAAACATCTTCTTCCATCAGGAATCATCAGGTAGTAAGATTTCTCACTTCCATGCAAGAGACAAGTTTTATTAACTTCCTTTGCAGCATATACCCTGGTAATTAATGATGCAGTGCACCTTTGAGGTGTCCTAATGTAGGCCGTTTATCAAAAACTGCAACTGCGTAGAAAGAGGACTATGTTCTTTCAATATGATAAATCCAAGTGTGTGCTGGGATGTTCTACATCTCTCTTTTGAGTACAGCCGCTCCCTCTAATTGCAGGGTTTGACTTTCATTGCAAGTTTTGACAAATCACCTTCTGGCAGAGAGCCCCTCCCATGCACGTGCAAATGGCCACACACCAAGAAGAAAGCTAATCACTTCCCACATTCAGCAGAGCACATGCCTGAACCTGCAGGAAGATCATGCAGCCTAATTTTTGGTGCCACGCTAGGGAGCCTGTGACAAAAGTCATTTCTCTCTGAGCTGTCTACATCAATGGGGAAGAAGGAGAAAGCAGCAGGGAGGGTGCCTGTGTGGGCTTTTCGCCCTGTGTTGTCCCCTGAAACTAGCTTCTACTGGTTTGCTCTGTTTTTTTCCCCAGAGCTTAGCACTGGAAGATGACTGTTATGATCTCTGGTGCATGGTCAGGACCTATGCCACTGAAGTCATCATTGCATGTCTGGGCTTTTGGCAGGATTAAAACAGTTCTCCCAAGCTGTTTGCAGAGATGGTGGAGGTATCTGTGTTTGGCCCACAGATATGACCAGACTACTGAAAAAAAAGCAGAAAAGCTGACTTCTAAGTGCTTTGAATTGGGTTGTGATGCAAAAGTTTTGTCATCCCATTGGGAAAAAAAAAGAAGAAAATAATATAATCATGTCAGCAAATACAGTTGCTGAGCAAGGAGCCTCCAGCCAAGTCCGCAGGGTGCCCTTTGTCACTGCTGTGATTTGCTTAGAAATGCTGGTGCCTATCTAAATATGGTAAAAGTCAGGTTTCCCAGGAGATTTCCTCACATGCAGTTTCTGCCAACAGACCTGGACCAAGCAGGACCCTGTGTCCACTGGCTCCTGCTGAAGGCAGAGGATGGCTCTGAATGGATATGTAGGTCTGATAGGTGTGGAGACACTGATGAGACTGGCAACCCATGCCCAGTGCCCTCCAAGTACCCAGTGGGCTGGCAAGTCACCAAGACACAGGGACAGCCCTGGAGAGGGGAGTCACTAGAACAGTCTCTGCACAGCATCCCTCTCCGCATGGGTATGCAGAGCTTTGGTGTGGGTACTGGGCAACTGCCTGCCAACATTTTCAAAGTAAATACTCCTTTTGCACATGTCCACGCGCTATGTCCTTAGGACAAGTCAACTGTTTTTCACCCAAAAGTGGACCCACTTGGGTAGCCTGATTGCTCTATGAACAGTGTCAGTCCTGAAAGCATGAGCACCCATGCTGCCTCAATGAAAAGCTCCATCTCATGCAGCGATGGTGAAGATGAATTAGTTAATTACGTAAAGTGCTTTGGAGATGAAAAGTGACATCTGAGTGCCAAGTATTACTATTAATAACAAAACATATACCACCTACCAGATATTATTTCTTCTTTTTTCCCTAGATAACATACTTCTGAAGTTCAGATAACACCAGCACAAGTCAGTAGGAAATCATAAGACTTCCAGCGAAGAAGTATTTTGATCTAAGCAACGCAAACTTTCAGAGGAGCCTGTTTTTCTCCATGTCTGACTGTATTTTACCACCTCTATACCACAGTGTCCCAGTACCATATCAAATCCTAACAGACTGCAAGTCTTGCATAAAAATCTGCCCTTCCTTATTCTGGTCTTTTGTGTAGACACCTGAAGCATCTCTGTTCAAAGTCAAAGAAAACAACTCTGTAAGGTTAACAGTATGTTTGATTCGTCTTCAGCAAAGCACTTATGCATGTACTTAAATTAAAGTACATGCTTTAGGCTTGAGAAAGCTGGGTGCCAAATTCTCAATGGAGCCCCAGTTTTACTGAAAGCCAGTGGGAATGGGAAGGAGAGGGAGAGGAGAAATTTCCTCTGAAAATTAAAGCTTGCATGAAATTCTGGGTTGTGGCATACTGAATAAGAGGAAAAGAATGAAAAATAGGAATTTTTGTACTGTGCCAAGCAGGGTATAAACTACATTTCAGACCTGTGTTGATGTTTAAACCCATTTAATCTGTTCTTGCTGGGTCACTTCAAAGCTGGACCTCAGTGGCAAAAGCAGCTGAACTGTACTGATTTTGGTCTATTACAATATTTCAACAGAAAGACTCCAGAAGTGTTTTGTGAGACAACAGGTAACCTACAAATTCTGCTGCAGCAATGTATCTTACTAAAAAAGGATGCAGATAATCCAGTCACATATGACAATCAAGGCCAATATTAATTAAACAACTCCAAACAATACAGTGTATTTCTGCAAGGGGGGAGGAGTTTACTCTGTATGTACCATACAGCCAGCCAATTTTAATATATTTTGAGAATAAAGCAATTTGTTGAATATACATCTTTGTCCTCTTCTCTTCCCCGCCCCCCCTTTTCCTCTCCTTGCACAAAATTTGAAGGCGTTCATGTAAAATGGCTCTTAGGAATATCACACACAGTTTTATTTATGGTAAATTTATTATAATAAGGATGTTCTCTGTCATTGTCTGAGAGATTTATTTATTGTATCACACTTCTGAAACTGCTGATATTGATTGTTTCAAGAGGTTGCCTTAAAGGAAGAGAGGGAGAAAAACAACAACAAAAAAACCCTCACAAATTAAAAGAAATGGCCATGTTGCTATTAATTATTTTATAATGAGATATGAGGGGAGAATTTTAAACATTATCTCTAGCATTACAGTTGAACAAACAATATATTTACTGGAAATTATACTCTGATGATGAATGGCTTGTTTTAAAATAGAGGCTTCTCTAATGGGGGCCTTTCTGAGCAGCAGTGACACACGGTCCAACTCACGATTATTGTCGCATTTTAATCGAAACTGAGTTCCCTATTTCTGCCAGAGAGTGAGAAGAATGAATCCTATTTGCAAATATCTCTATCCCGATGATCCCCAAACAATAACAAATTCTGAGCTGTCCAAAAATATTCTAGCAATAATGCCATTTGCTACTAATTCATCCTTTTCCTCCTGCTAAAACCCCTCTTTTGCTTTCTTTCTTGGTGTTCAGGGTACATTTTCAACTGCAAGGATTCAATAAAAAGGAATGTAACACTAGCTTTTCCCACCACCACCAAACGAGTGCACCCCCCCCCACCTCATCTTATGTAGAATAGGGAATTGGATATTAGTCACTGCAGTTTCTAGCTATGACAGACAGTAATTTACCATTTTATTGTGATTCACTGCCTTGGACAGAGGCACACATTGCCTGTCATGCTGTGTTCATCACCGACTGTAGAGACAAGCATTGCTTGTCAAATAGTAGAGCCCTTATAATGAGGACACCTAGGTATAACATAAAAGATTCACAGGCAAAAGGACTTCTTATAGAGGGCTTAAAACCTCTAAAGCAGTGTGAGCTAGTTAGATAATACACAAACTTTAGAAGTGATACAGACAGATATTTCCCCCTTACATCTATTAGGCATACCAAAGACGTTATCAACAGAACAATATGTAAACCTCTGTGCAAAGTAGGCAGAGCAATTTATTTCATTGCCCTGTAGAAGGGACGAGGGAGAGGTGTGTGGATGACACACACAACAAAACCCCACAACCTAAAACAGGTGTGTGCAAGGGAAAGCAAAAACCTTCTACCTTTCAGTGAAGCTGTTGGATGGTCACTAATGAGATTTCTGATGATTTTCATTTGTCTTCATTTTTAGCGAGCTTGACTCTGCATGGCATTTATCATAAAGGGAAAGGTAAGGTGGGCCAGCAGGTTATACAGCACGTGCGTCATGCCATAAGCAGCTGTTGAGGGCAGAAAACTGACAGTTGAGATTGGATTAATCCTCCATCAAGCCTAACTGGAGATAATGGACTGGACCCTCAGCTGGGGTAAATGGACACAAACCCAGTGTTTTCAGTGGGGCTGTCCCCTTTTACCTCCCTCGGAAAGCTGCCCTACCCATGCTTTGGCAGTCTGCCATTGCTCTTGTGCCTCCCAGGGCTGGAGCTGGTCCTCCAAAGTTGCATCCCTTTGGGGTGTCAGCATCCTCTTCATCAGTTAGGGAAGGATCTGGCCAACACATGAGGGAAGGTTTGCAGAGCACGCAGGCAATACCTTGGCTCATCTGCCAGGTGCTGTTCAGGCCCAGTATTTTGTTTGAGGATGCAGGCAGCTCTGCCAATAAGAAGGAGCTGAGACCCTGCAGGAGCCTGAGAAGGTGAGCATAAAGCCAGAACTATGCTTGGCTTCAGACACTTGGCACCAGTGGGTACTCAGAGCAACCTCTGAAGTGCGGCATGTGCTTCACAGCTTGGACGCCTCTATGGTTACTGTGTCCTCTCACTTTTTACCCCTCTCCCTCCCACCCCAGCTTAAGTGGGCTTTGTTAGTGTGAGACTGCAAAGCGTCCTTTGAGTGTATACTTCCAAGGGTGAGCAGAGTCATATGTGCCTAAGTGGTCCCTGCCTGCAGACCACACGCTTGCCTGTGTGGGAGAAGACGGAGTGAGAGGTCCATGAACCGTCTTTTCCAGCTGGGATTTCCCTACGATAGCCCACAACTGGAAACCACGTGTAGAAACCCGTGCCAGCTTTTCACTGGTCAAAGGGACAGCACCCATCATCAGCAGACCTTCCCCTGGATGCCCCAGGCCAGGGCACGGACGAACTGCGGCAGTGGAGAGCTCCTGCGGGAGATGGGAGTTTCCTCCCTGTCCTCCAGGTCCTCTGCCCTCCCTTTCCTGGTGGTAGGGAGATGGAGGGAATTAAGCTGGATGCAAATGCTGCTGGATGGAAGTAGTACCATGTGCTTTTATACTTTCTTATTTGCGCAGCAATGTGAGCATACACAAGTTCATCTGTGTATTGTAATATGCATGTTTTCAGTCTTAGATGCTGTGTTACAGAAATCTGCCTCCACACACAGTTCAGCGTCTCATTTGTAGGCAAGGTTATGTTTTCCTTTAAGGATAGTTAAAAACACAACCAATTTTAGGTACTAATACAAATTTAGGAAAGTGCATGTTCTAATAAAGGTAGTTTAAATGTATTTAGAGGCTGAGGAGTACTTGAACTTTTATATTGCCAGTATCAGAAATACATTTGAATATTAGTGAAGCTAAACTGATTGATTGAATTACTTTAGGGAAGGGCGAGACACAAATGCAACATTTTAGTTAGTCTTATTACATTTTCATTTACCTTAAGGGAAATTGTAACTGCTTGAAGACTGGATATTAAAAGTGCCCAGGTAAATTTTTGCAAGATTTTGTTTTATCACTGTATGCATATGTTACATGCTGACATTCATTTGCTAATGCTCTTTCCCATCTTTTGTCCCGCCTCTCCTAAAAAAGAAAACAATATGTGAAATTGAAAAATGGTGCTCACTGAGGGGTTTAAAGACATTTGAAATTTGGAATATATTTTAAAGGTCAATTTCAGCAGTAATTATGTTATAATGGTGAAGCTTTTAGAGAATGTGAAACACAAGATTAATATGTTGCCAGATAGAAAGTGGCAGAAGACTTTATCTTGTGTGTGTGTGTGTGAGTGAGTGAGTGAGTACGTGTGTGCACTTGCATGTTGCCTGTGTTGAAGCTTATAGGCTCCAGCAGTACATCAGAACAGCTTTCACAAATACAAGGAACACGGTTACACTTCATACATGTATGAAACTTCCACTGATATCAAGGATACTTGTACATTTGCCTAAACACAAGCTCATACTTTTAGTCCTGAAAATTCCTTATTACAAATTTGCTGTTCCAGTTAATGGCAACAACAGTAGCATCAGCTGTTCCTCACTGGAACTGATAGTCCAGTGTGCAAGGTGTTGTATGGTCAGAGACTAAAACCGATAAACCTACTCATGCGCATTTACTTAGTCAAGACAAAGTGAGCCTTTTCATGCATTTTGAGGGGAACTAGAGATGAATTTAGATCAAAGGAAATATTCTGGTTTATGATGGGTGTCTGTGTAAAAAACAAAAAAAAAAATTTAATCCTTGGATGGGTGCTAAAGCACACCGCAGGAACATCTATGTAACTTTGTATTTTGTCAGAGGAGTTATTGGCTCGTTGTGTTGCCTGATAACTTAATGTGCCTCAGTTTACTCAATCAAAAAAAGAAAACCACAAGTCATGACAATGTCAAATATCATATGAGTTTTGAACTCTTCTAGAGTGAGTTGTGTAAGATGTTTCAGATCCTCTGATGGAAATCACTGCATAAAGCATGGAAAGAACTTACGCAAAGTAGGCAACAACCTTTTTCCTTATGAAAAACACACTGTTGGGGGCAACCCTACCACTCCATGAATGGCATTATTCTGAAAACTCAGTGTAGGCTTTTCTCTGGGACCTGGTACAGATGGGTAATTTCATTCCATCAACATTTCTCAGTCCTCTGGCTTCTTTTTGGAAATCCAAGCCTGACAGCACATTTCTAAGATGGAAACAGCCACAGGGATGGATCAGAGCCTGAGCACAGAAGGGAGTGTTAATACCATCTAGCTCTAGCTATCTGAAGCAAATCCTGTGAAATCTGGAGGCCCCTGTGTGTCTTTATTCATTATATAGGGGTGGGATTCATCTCCTTTATTTTTAGCGTTTAGAAGTCAGGGGAGGAAGTCTGAGCTGGTTTTCTTTTAGGACTAGTAGAGAAAAATGGGCAGGCAAAGAGTGTGGATCACCCAACTGGTTCTAGGCAGGTATCCAGACTGTTGGTGCTCTTCTCTGACTGCATTGGGAGCTAAGTGACAAGCTTAGGGTAGGCATCTAACTTAGACACTTAATCCTTAGATGAATCTCACCTGTATGCTACTCAGTCCAGATGTTCCCATTTGCATTTAAGTTAGAAGCCTAAAGACCCCAAGAAAATGGTAAGCTCCCGTCTCCCCAGCAAAGGAGTGATTATGAAGGCAGAGCCCCCATAGCACAAGCTATGATTGCTCAGGAACGTGCAAGGCACCTAGCCACTGCAGCAAGGCAAAGTAAAACAATAAACTAAAACATGATGAATACTGAGAGAACTAATCATTTCCCAAAGCACATAATAAATAGTGTATTTATAACATTAATTAAATGTCTGCAACTAAAATTATTTATAATAGAGGTGTGAGAGTCAATAGACTATTAGTGAAGTCAGCTTGTTTCATTCCAGAAGGACTGGACAAAGACTTATTACACTGTATATGAAAGTCTTAAGGAGTTGCTGGCTTAGAAAAGTTTTTTTCCAAGATGTCTGTGTAACACTAATGAATGTGCTATAGAGTACAGCTTATGAGAGAAAACCTAGACTGTCTTGACTCCTCTCTGACATACTTCCCATATAAAAAAGAAGAAAAATATTTACCTGTATCCTGATGAAATTATAACATACAATGTTAAAGAGAGCTCCAGAAAACCTACATCTTAGTATATTTTGGGTTTGGGTTTCTTAACAGAGTGTAAAGCAAAGAGCAACTGCAGAACTGAAGGCCAACAGGTTGCTACCTTTATAGGCAGCAATGCCTACATCTCTACCTGTAAAGAAAACAGCCTAGGATGTTGGCATGAGCCCTGCCATATGGTCTCCCATACTACTAAACCGTTAGCACATCCCGTGGCAGTTTTGGCCTGTATCCAAACTACATGAGAACATGTAGTTCCTACATGTTCTACATGAGTCCCTACATGAGAACATATGTCATGCTAAGGACCATTCCCAAAAGTGGTGTGAATGAATTTCTACCAGGTTCATCTCCTTCCACCCTGATCTGTCCTCCACTGTGTTTCCAGTGGGCTTTGCAAGCTCATCGGCACTGATGCATCCTTAAGTCACACTTCATGGCATTAGTACGTCCCCTCATTTTCAGGCTTTGAAACCCCTGGTCTGTTACATGGGGTTTCTCTCTCATTACTCTGAGCAAAGACCACACAAAATAACAGACCTATTTACTGTGAGTGTGGTCAGACTATGTCATCTGGCCTCGGTGCTGGAGAATGGTCCCTAACCCTGTTTTATTTAACCATGCAGACATACACACTTCCTCTGCTGCCTTTAGCAGAAATGGGCTAGTTTCCAGCAGCTGAAAATCTATCTTTGAGCATGGGAAGTTTTTTGTTCCTTCTCTAGCTGTGATCTTGAGCCTGGAGGCTCAAGAGCTGGTCAACCAGAGCTGGATATGTCATTCTTTTTTAACGCAGCAACCATTTACTCACAGGCCACCCAGCTGCACCAGCCAGGAAATGACCAGGGAGAAAAAGAGGTGGTAAGAGCAGTTATTATTACCTGTTGGTTTTGTGATTTGGAACCCATTTTATGAGGCTCACCCACCAGCCAGCTAAAATTAATAATATGGCAGGTCATTGCCAAACTCCATTGTTATTATGTTCAATTTTGATTTTTCTTTTCCTCTTTTTTTACCCTCCTTTATGAGTTTTCTTTGAGGTGGCTGTGCCCACCCCTTCTTGCTTCTTTGTCCTCAGGGTCATGCATCATGAAGTTTTCTTTTCACCCAATAGACTGAAGGGTAAATAAATCAGGAGAAATCAAGTCCCTCCCTCTATTCCCCATGAGTAAGAATTCCCCCTGCCACTTTTCCTTAGTCCTCTTAGCTGTTGTCCATTTAATAAACATCATAGCAAGGCAGTATCTCTTCATCACCTCTCTTCAGATTCCAAGACTCTGTGTTGTGCATTAAAAGTTTGGAGCCACAGGATGTGCCAAAAGCTGGGTCATATGTTTTGCTATGATGTTCCTACTATTTCAGCTTTGTCTATAAAGGGCAAGTGGTAAATCATCTTCCTGAGAGTTAATGGAGCATTTCTGCAGCAAGAGGAAAAAGTAAAAAAGTTTCAAAAGAGTGGCTTATTATCTCAGTCAGCCAAAATTCGCCTTGCCCATCACCTGCCTAGGAGTCTTCATTTTCCTTTCTTTATTCTTGAAGGGGTTTTTTTTCCTTAGTTTTCCTTCACTTTACAAGCTTTCCTATAATTCTGTTGCTTCATTTTCAGATCCACACCCCTCTTCAGCTCTCCAATTATAATATTTTGAACTTTAACATTAAAACCAGGATACCTGTCTAGCATCTTTCCTGTGTAGGTTTCTAAGCTCTTTGCAGGCAGTAATTAACTGAACCTGACAACAATCCTGGAAGTTTAGGTTAGTGGAGGCACAGAGTGCCTGAATGGTCACATATTTAATTAGTGCCAGAACTAGAAAGAGAGCCTGGGAGTCCTGAATCCTCATTCCTTCATTTGACCATATGATGTTGTCTCGTACAAAGCACAGTAAAATATGGATCAGGCTATCCTTCTCCCCATCCCTCCTCATCTCATTGTAGTTATCCATCCATATTTAATCTACTTTATCAGTGCCAGATATGCCACCAGTCTTTTCTGGTTAATGCTCTGTGGTACTCTGATTACTCTGTAATACTCTGTCTTCTGGTCCTATCCTCTCCCTTGAGACATTCATCAGTAGGGACATCTTTGCCTGGGAGGTAGCTTGTTGAGCATTGCAGGACTCCTTGCTTGTGGTGAGGTTTACAAGCACAGCTGAGCAGATTTTCCTTCCAACATGTGCCCAAAGTTTACACCCTTCCTAAATCACTGCTAAGCACACTCCTTTCTCAGACATCTTGACAAGCTTAAATTTATCTCTGACTTCAGGTAGGGACCAATACCTTATGACAGGGAACATGTACATCCCTTCCCCATCTATCCCACATACTAGTATGGCTCCTGACATGTTGCTATCTAGATTAAGCTCTTGTGCTCCCTTTTGTGTGCTTGGGATGGACTGGGGGCCAGATGGAGGGATGGGGAGATGGTGCTGCAGTGATGGGAAGAGCATAGATCAGTGGGCTCAGAACACTTGCACTCATTCTTCATATCTTCACAACAACACGTTACGAAGTACTCTGTTCACAGTTGCAAAGGAAGCTGTGGCAGAACTCATGACTGTTTCCCTACACTGCTTCACAAGGTGTCTCCTTACCGGTGGGGCCAACCTTCACTGGCCCCATACAGGTATCTTGGTAGAGCTGGGGGCAACCAACTCTGGCACATACTGGATCCTCTTCTTTCAGTTTCCGCACTGTTTCTAGTGTTCATCTTCCCTCCCCATGCTGCCATCTCCCTGACTAATTAATAAGTGAGTCATCTTCTCCTGTGGCCTCGAAATGCATTCAAACTGTCAGTGGGGCATTTATTTATTTATTTTGTTGTGGTTAAAGGCCTACTCTTCTAAACAATGAAAGGATAAATAAAATCAACTCAGACAAGGTTATTTCACATTCCTAATTTCCAACACCTTTTTTTTTTGCTAAAGCCCCATGATGCTTGTTCGTGTTCTTCCCCCTTCCCTCTCCCACCCGCTAACAAAAAACAAAATACATTTTCGAATCAAGATAAAGCCATCAAAGAACTAACTAAACATGATTAGAAAGGACCTCTCCTTAATGGGAAAAAAATCATGATTTAGACCTGGCTGCTTTCCAAATATCCCTGTGCAATCAACCAAAGAAACACATTTTAGAAAACAGAATTGTAAAAGTAACTTTGAAGAATCGGTTGCCATGGAAACAGATCTGTAAATACTTAACTGCAAACATTAAGTGACACAGTGATATTCCAGAGCCCAGGATGCCTTAAAAGGATGGCAAATTTCACCCAGCTCTTTAAATAATCAACTCGGCTGTGCTTTGATTTTTCTTCCTTTTTTCCCCCTTTCCTTTCTTTTTTTCACACTATTCAGTGCAATTGCATCCCTGTTCTCAG
The DNA here is from genome assembly GCA_026212715.1 of Elanus axillaris. Classification (NCBI taxonomy): domain Eukaryota; kingdom Metazoa; phylum Chordata; class Aves; order Accipitriformes; family Accipitridae; genus Elanus; species Elanus axillaris. Next base: position 74,205,133 of record JANZLQ010000079.1, on the reverse strand, counting down.
GCATGTGTGATAATAGAAATGCCAGAACTATTTTATAAAAGAGAGTCCTGATCTTTTATAACATGGAGGCAGAGAGGGAGGAGGGTGCACCAAATACAGAGTCAGAGCAACCTGTGGAGTCTGAAAATACAGCCCAGAGTCATTCTGTTTCCCTGTAACTGCAGGGTCAGAAGAAAGAGTGATTGATTGTGGCTTTTCACTGCAAGAAAAAAAACGCAAACGACCAGCAATTTCTTGTCATCTGCCAGAGAAGAATCAGATGCAAGGAAATAAAAGGGTTATGGGCAATTTTAATTTAAACAAGTGGGTGCATTTATGTTGTGCCTTAGCCTTAAATCTTTGCTCAGAGTTAACTCACTCCTGGGTTCCCCAATACATTTCAGGACCCAACTCCTGTTGCCTTCAGTGGAGTAAGAGTGCCCTGCTCCCTTGGGGGGTCGGGGCCCCTCTCCTTTCTTGTCGTGGAGCATCCATGCCCCACAGGCTCATCTGGTTTAGTCAAGAGGGTGAGTTCATCTGAAAGCCTCAGGTGTTTGAAGGACAAAACTGCTCTCCCCATGCTGAGATCAGAAAAGTCAACAGCACTGGTGTTTCCTCCTCAGAGAACAGCGAGGGGTGGCTGCTGATAGACCTTTCCCTGGCTGCAGACACTGATTATGGAAGGCATTTGCAAGCCTGCTTTTCCAAGATTTTGAATGTGTTGTATTTTCAGACATAATTCGAAAGGTCTACATGTTGTCCCCGACCTAAAGGGAGGTGAGATGGGTCATCAGTACCGCAGTGTGAAGGACAGCTTAAGGGATGGCCATGATCCAGTGCATGAGAACACAGCAGAGTGTGGTTAAATATCTAGTCCTGTCAGATGCCTCTTAATAGCCTTGCTCATCTGTTTGAAGTTTTGGTAATATAGGTTTTACTGCAGTTTTAAACCTAACATGGGCAGAAGCTGACTGCAGGTTAATTTAACAAGCAGAAATCTTTTGGGCAAGGTGATTCCTCTTTGGCTTCTGACAGATTATGCTCAGAGCCTATGAGCATCCCTACACTGCTAAAATAGTATATGGCTTTTCCAGAGTAAGGGGCTAGGAGAGAGGGGAGGATTTTTTCCCACTACAACCCTGCTGTTGGCAAGCGCTTGGATTTGAACCAGAGATCCTCACTGCTGAGCAACAGCCTGTGAGTATCTGCAAACACGAGTTTAGCTGTCGCTTTAGGAGGACCTTTAATAACCTGCTTGTTTTCATCGTTCTGGTTGGGTTTGAGGTTTTCTCTTCCCTGTGGGCTGGCTATGTTATCCTACTGAAAGCTGAGCAGTATTATCCTTTAAGCTGATTTTTCTGCCCAGCTTAGGAAAAGAAGGGATGGGCAAAGGAAGGAAAAAAAATGTAGAGGCCAAGGATGCAAGAAAAAACAGGAGGGGGCAGAGAAATGCAGTTTGAAAGGAGCCCTGATCTCTAGAGTGATCACCTTTTACTTACACATTTTGTTTGCTGGAAGTCTGTACAGCTGTAAGAGATTCGTCTCTCCTCTGTCTAGTCTTGGGGGTTACTGAAATGAACAGCAAAACACAGATAGAGGGATAAACCTAGATACAGATAAGTTAGCAATCGATTTATATAGAGAGATACTTTTTTTTTTTAAAGAGGTGTCTTTATCTCAGGTAGCTGAAAAGTTCCCACCTGGATCTTTCCTCTGCCCAGCCTGCCTATCTCTGTCTCTCACACATGTCATCTGTCTGGAAACCTCTGAAAGAAACCTGTGTGATCTTTGTGGAAGGAAAGTGAGGAAAAGCACATTTTCCTTTGCCTTCCTTCTCTCCCACCTGCCCCCTCCTCGGGGTGCATGCTTCAAGGAGATGCGTGTGTGGCAGGCAGAGCTCAGCACAGGGCAGGGAGAGGAGAGGTGGCTCTCATTTGCAAAATCCACGGTGTTTTCATCCTTGGCATGGTGGTGATGGGGTGGGGGAGACAAAGGGGGTATGGCATGTCACTTCACTTTATCACTGCCTGGGCTCTCGCCTTGTCATTCGGCACTTGCCATGAATCTAAAGAGAGTTTGGCCTTAATAACTTCACACAAGTACTGCATTGCCAGTGACTTTAGAGACGGGTGACAGCAAGCAAGGAATTATAATGAATTGCTGCAAATGCCTTCTTCACACAAATTACAGTTATTTTCCTCTGAGCCTGCATGCCTTCCAACATCAGGATTTTGATTCACAAGATAGGGCTGGGTGTTTATGTGTCTGGGGAGAGAGATACATTTTACCATCACATTTGGACCCCTTCACCCCTTTCTTTCCCCACTGACTCCCTGGGTTTTGATTATTTGTTTGTTTGTTTCAGATTTTGTTTTCTCATATGCAGTCAGAAAACTGATTTTCCTACTGAAAGCAATATGCTACTCACAAGCCATCCTGCACTTTGACAGGGAGTGGAAGGAAGTTTGGCCTTAGTTGTGACTGCAACAATTTAATTTAGGGTTAACATCTTCTTCTGTCACCCTAGTTATCCAGACTGGGCTGCAAAGGTCCCCTTCTCCACTGAGGAGAATGCCACATGGCTGTTTGGCCATCCTGACAGGTGTGCCCTGGTGAAAGTGCTCGCAAACATCATGCCTGCCTTCATCAGGGCAGCTGTTTTGGTCTCAGCAGGGTGGGCAGCTGTTCCTGCAAGCACAGCTTGACTGCTCAGCACCCAGAGTGCCCGTGACTGTGGCCCCAGGAAAGCAGGTTCAGGTCAGCTGTCACTGTTGCCTGTAGGTAGAGTTAGCTTAGTCTGCGGTGCATTTGGGATATGGTTATTGCAGGAAAGATGGTAAAGGGCTCCCAAATACAGCATGACTTCCTTTAGACTGGTGCTTATGGCCAGTACATGGTCAGTACGTGGCTCATGGCCATTTCTCACTTCTCTATTAGAGTCACCATTGTTTTCTTTAACAGATATTTTGAGAGGTAGTGAAGCTAGGCAGTCATTGAATTTCTAAGAAGGAATTGTCCAAAGTCTCCACAGATAAGTAAATTGCCCTAAAATGTCCTTGGTGCTAACACATAGCCGAAGTCTCCATCTTAATGCTCTCCTGCATCAGAAGAGATCTCTTTACCAGGGTTCAGTACATAGCTATCCTTGTGTTGAGGGCAAGAGAGTGCCTTGTTTTGTCACTCCCCATGCTGAACAGAAGACTGGAGGTGTCACTGTCTCGATGTCTTCTTCTCTGTGCAAGGGTTCAGGTGATTTCAGTGGTGGTCTGCAGAGAGCAAAGGATACGTGTCACACAAAATCGAGAATTACCTTCAGCGAGGTGTGAAAGGAGAACTGTTAGGCAGTCACTTTGTGCAGTTCTGCAAAGGTCACTTCTGTTCTTGCTGAGCATTCTCCAAAAGCACTGAAGTAAATGGGAAGATTTGTTTTGACTGCCGTGGTTTTCGTTGAGATTAGGGGACATGAGCTAATTTCTCCACATGAGTCAGAAGTATAACCCTAAGTGCACGATAACCTTATCAGCTTTAGGTATTTAAAAGAATTGCTGAAGGGTTTTCATTGAGGCCACAGGTCAGCTGAGCTTTTGGACAGTTCAGGCAGCTCCTACCTGATTCACTCTGCCTTAGTGTAATCATCCATACAATGAGACCTTGCTTCAACTGTTCAAATCCCAGATTAGTTTTAACAGACATTATTTGTGTTATTTCCTGTGTTACTTGTTTATTTAGCAGCTGTCATATGTCAGGATCAACTAAGTGATGATAATGCATGGCAGAATTATTTAAATTATACATGGGGTTATTCTTAAGTGGTTAAAAAAAAGGATGTGTCTGTCATTCAAGCCCATGTTATCCCAGAGGTGTACACCTGCTGCTGCTGGGTCTCAGGTGCATTCAGGACAGGCATTTGATCTCCTCCTGCTTTCATTCCTCTGCCTGGAAATGGGTTAGTTGTTGTGAGGGCTGTTGTGAGACCAGACAAAGTCCAGTTACAAAGTGCCCTGAGAAACAGGGGACTGAAGAGGAATGTTATTAAAGATGGAGCTATTTCAGTAAAGGCACTGAAAGCAGCATGCTTGCATTTGCCGTAGTCCGGTGTGTCTTTGAATCACCACTGACTTGGTTACTGGCAGGGAGAATCTGTTGATGCTGCCGGCTCTGCAGTGTCAATGCAGTTAAAGGGACACTGCCAACATGCACTACCTCCTCAGGAACAAAATGTGAATTACAAGTAGTTTCAGGTGCTATGTTTGCCCTTGAGTATCCTTTGCTGATTTCTGTTGTCTCACAAACATGTTTTGAAATGCCTTTCCTTCCCTTGCTGCAATGTGAAAGCCCAACGACTGACTGTCAGTCATCGAATGAGTGTTGCAAAGTCCATCGCTAGTAGAAGGGTGAAAGTTTCACTTTGTCAGTCTCCCTGTAAGGAAGTACATGATGATGGTATTCTGCCTCATGTGCCTTGTCAATAAATTTATCAATTAAGTTTCAAGGCGAGGAAGACATCCTCAGGCAGTATCAGTACCTGCTCTTACAGAGCTTTCCCACCGCTGGCCTTTGTCAGAGATGAGATGTGCTAGCCTGGATCCACAGTCTCTCCCTGTGCAGCCATTTGCAGGTTAAGAAGTATGGCAACTTTATTTCTCTACAGTTACGCCAAAAGCTGAGCCAGGTACATTAGTGTTCAGATCATAATTAGATTGGGCAGGATTAGCAGTTAAGAAAATCTATATTTAACTTGGAGGTGACTAAACATTACTGGTGCCATCTCACAGGTATATGATATTGCAGTTGCTTTTGTCCATGGCTCTAAAATCAGCAATGAACCTCAATTTTCATCACAACAGGCTTGTACTAGTGTAACCTCACTGGATTGAAGTGTGGTCACATGGTCTAAAGTTATCAAGCTACCAGTGCTTGTGAGTTGCCATCCACCTTTGGGCTTCTCATGCGTTTTTTTGCATGCAGAGGTGGCAGAGTTAAGTTGTCCAAAAAAGTGTCCTTTTTTGATGAGTTATATCAGGTCAACTAACAGAGGGCAATTGATTATGTATGGCACCAAAATCTCTAATACAGGAGCTATGCACTAAGCACTGTGGTATTATTTTATCCAGATCAGGTGTGAGCACACAACCACATTTATATCAGTGAGCTAGCTAGCACTGTCACAAACTTCAAGTTTTAACATTGGTTCTATGTAGAAGAATAGAAAATAGATTTTCTACAGCTGGGCATTAATCCTAGATTCTATCTGAACCTTAGGTTCGATCTGAAACTTTTTGAAACACAGTTAAAGCATCAAAAACCACCAAAAACATTTGAACCACCAGTATGTAAGATCAGCATTTTGTTTCATGTGCCCGACACTTTTGTAATCCTTTAGCTGGTGCCATATACCTGGTTCACTGTACCATTTAACCAGGGCCTTACTTAAAATAGTTAAACCAAATACTGTTATTCTTTTAAGAGGGCAACTGATTCCACCTTATTTTAAAACTTCCTAAATGAACTAAGCAGAAGTAGAAATGTCCTCACAGTCTTCTGCTTTGCTCTAACAAAGTGAACCTAAACAGGAAAGCTGACTTAAGCAATTACAGCTTTGTCAACATTTGGTTTTGTCCTGAATTGGAATGAAAAGGAAGAATATCAAAACCCATCTTGGCACAAGGAGTTCCAGAAATGCTGAAACTTTTTAGTCTGACATCTTTGATTGAAGAAGAACATTTAGACTTTTCTCAAATTGAAATTCAATTTCCAGGCAGCCAGACCTGAGCTGTCGCAGTGCCTCAGGCAAATGCTGTGGACGGGGGGCACCATGGGATTTGTAGCCTGGCAGGGGAGCCCAGCCCTGTGAAGGATGGGGATGTGAGACAGCTAAACTATTGCTCTCACAAGAAATGGCTTTCAGCACTATTATTTGAATTGTGGGAAGATTCCACTTTCATCAGAAGTCCTTCAATTATCTTTTTTCAAACAACAGAAAATTATCCCCATTTAAAGGAGAAAATCATCTGTGGGTTTAGCAGTGAAAAGGGGACATTTGACCTAAAACACATTCTTGAAAGGTAGAATTAAGTATTTTTGTGCATAATTTTTAAGAGGGGGGCGGGGGGGGAAGCCCTGTTTGCTGTATTTGATGTGGAGTTTATGTTTTCAGTCAGTTTGACCAGTGCTCTCCCTTAAAGCATCTTATCTACTAGATTTTGAGACATTAAGGGCTCACAAACTTATTACGTGAACTTATTAAGTCCCTTATTAAAGGAATACAACTTATTTTCTGTTGCATAATTTATGATGATGTGTTATTACTAATTAAATGCAATAATAATAATGAATGCAGTCCTCAGGCTTGAGCAAACTCAGACTTGAGCAATTCAGGTTGCTTTGTTTATACTCCCCTGTAAGTCTTCATCTTCAAAAAACAAACAAACAAACAAACAAAACCCTTGATACTTCAGAGATGTTTTTTTCCAAAGTGGTTTCAGTTACATCTGACAAGTAAGGTGGGTAGGAGTAGTCCAGGAGAGGGAAGAGATGAGTATTGTTTACAAAGTGAGGAGCTTCAGAGTTGTAGATGTACATCATACACAATTACATACCCTGAATTTGTTAGTTCAGGAGAGGGGAAGGAGCTATATTTCATGTCTGTGAGGTCCTTGAATCTAGCAAAAGAACAGTAATTGCAAGGGGATTACACCAGCTAACTAGCTAAATGCCTGTCTTCTTTATAGAGGAACATTTTTCTATGCCTCCTTTTAATTCCTTCTCTATTTCTTTTTCATTTGCTATTTTCAGTATTGGGAGGAAGTGGTAAAAAAACTTCCCATGGTGACTTTGAGCTGTGCATTGTCCTATTCTACCTTCTCCATGCTGGCTCAGCCAAGATTTTAACACCACGCAGCCAGATTGGTGGTGATGGTGGTGCTCGTGGTGGTGGGAAATACGGTTAGAAGGAAGAAAAAGAGTTAAACATATAACTTGGTGAACTCAACCTCATTCCTCTAGACTCTTAGAGCAAGTGAGGGGAAAAAAGACTGTGTGAAAGGATTTTAAGGAAATGGGAAAGGCAAGAAGGGAAAGAGCTGGGTGGGTTGGAAAACTTTTTTAGGATTTGTGGAAACGTGGATTTGCAAAAGAAAGTGAGAGATGTATTGTGTGGTGCCATGTGGATTTTCAAGAGAGATACAGATGCATATGATCAGCTTCCCCTCCATCTTCTCTTCCTACTGTTTTGCTGAAGTCCCATCATCAGTGAGGAACAGGGAAAGATGAGCCTGCTGTTGGGAGGGCAGAGAAGGGATGTGCAGTCCTAGATGGAAATCAGGCAGAGGGAATGCTTGGTCAGCTTAGCTTTAAATGAGAGAGAAAGAAGCCAAGAGACATAGAGGAGGAGACAGAGAAGGAGAGACAATCTTGGATGCTTTGTTAATTTAAAACCTCAGTAGCACAGCAAACCCTGTACTTGATGTCACTGATACGAATTTCAGGCCTTTCCTTCTCAGAGATCAACAAGGAAGGAAACAAGAAAGGCAGAGGTGACATTTAACCTTTCGCTCCCTAAAGAGCAGAGGGAAAGGGCTGTTAGATGCAAGGAGGTCAAAGGAGCTCTGACCGTTACCACCCACCACTGGGAGAAAGGCTCATCCCTGCTTGTGTTTTCAACAAGACAAAGAGATCTTGATGGAAAGAAAACCCATTACATATCTTGCTGTAATGGATTTTAAATGTCTTTATTTACCAGCAGTGGCAATAGCTTCCTGTTGGTATTAAGGCATCACCAGCTAAAGATAAAGGAATCTCTCAACTGATGGTGCATGGGGTCAGGAAATAATTCTCTGTCTCTCTCTGTCTAGTTTTGCATAATTGACCCTGTGAATTATGGGGGTGAAATTGGGAGATCACCATCTTCCAAGGCAGCAAGCACCATCTGGGCAGAAGACAGCTCAGTACAGAAAATTCTATTGTCTTTTTTAATACTTACAATATTTCACCTGCAGACACATCAACCAAACCCCAAAATGTGTAATGCTAATGTAGGTAAGTCTACTGTTCTTTGCCTGGCTTTATCTCAGCCTTGGCTAGGCTGAAATCTGGTCAGTAGTGTTAATCTAGACTCCCTGTCTTGAGAATGCTTGCTGACAAATTGGAGAAGAAATTAACTCAATGGATAAGGTTTTTTTTCTAGACTCCTTTACAAGCTGAAATGCTATGAAACATACATACCTCCCACGGCCTGTTCCTGGTCTCTGTTGTCCCCTCTTAGTTTCTAAAGATAGTTCAACTAGGTTTCCAGAATATTTGGGGTTGAAGTGATCTCTGGAGATCATCTAATTCAGCACCAGGAGGAGTTGGAGCTATTTTTGATGTATAAGATAAACCACCAGAACTAAGGAGACGGGAGCCAGCTACGCTTTGCTTCTTTTGTTTGTGGTTAGTAACAAGCAGGATTCTTTGTCACATATCCCACACTTTGTTTAGAAAAGAAAAATGACTTTACCAAAATAAAATTTCTGTCTTTCAGTGGCAGACAGCAGTGGAATGATTGCTTTGGATACAGAAATACATGTTTTCTAAGCAAAGGGTAGAGGGTTCCATGAGAAAGATTAGGTGTGGACTGCAGGAGCTCACCTCTGAATACACACCCTTCATTTTGGCTTAAGCCAAGTATTGACTGAGATATGAGAAGATGCAGATCTTGGCAGTTAGCAAAACCTGGACACAGAGGTGATGATCCCAGCTTCCCAAAACCTTTCCTATTTTTAGGTATGTAGCTAGGTCCTTCACCTGAGGTAACTATTCCCTCAACCACATCTTATGTACTTGCATGCTCTTTCCCAACTCCACGCGTGGGGCACAGAGATCCTGGGCTCCCTTTGTCTTCCGTGACAGTCTGAGGAGGAGGGAGACCTCTGGACTTACTCACATTAAGCTTTTGTCTTTAACGCCCTCGGAATCTTGGAAAGCCCCTGAACAAGTTCTGTGCTCCACCATCAGTATAGCTTTCACTGGGCGTGTGAATTCCCTAACTAATGTACAGCTGACAAGAGGAAATTACTTAAATCTTGACATTTTACAAGAAAAAGCTCCAAAGCCTTTCATGGTTTCACAACTAAGCCAAACTGCAGATGTTCAAAACTGATGAATAAGACCCCCTAAAAATCATAACACTGATCAGCTTAAAAAAACTTTTTTTTTTTCTCTTGAAAGATAAATTTGTGGTTAAATTTGTGGCTTCTTTTCACTTCTCTTCTGATTTTCAAGTCTTCAGGGCTCAGGACTTGGTTCACATTTCCAAGCTTTTGTTGTTCACAGCAATTCATGTCTGGAAAGGTATTTATTTTTTAACTGAAAGCTGTGATTTGCACACATAACAGCAGAACTCTGGGAGGAGTCACGGAGCAACACAAAATATCCTGACACTCAAAGCAATCACTGGAGTTGGTAATACGGATTCATTACTGCTGTTCTAGTGGCTTCTTTGAAAACAGTAAGTATGTTTTTAAGGATGTTAGAAATTCAAACAGAAGAAAAAATAATCTTGATAAAAGAAGCCAGTAGCAAATAACTGGTCTACTATGACAAAGATGGTTCTTAAACTGTGTAAGGATTCATGGGAAATTATTTTTCATGAGGTATGTGCTAGTGATCTCTTTGATGCTTGCATCCCTGAGGAGGATATGTACATCCTCTAAAGTGTTCCTGGAGACATACACTGTGAATTCATGCAAGAATTCACAAAGTTTAGCATCAATTTTCTTTAGCTCTAAGCAACCTCTCAGATGTATTTCACTTGTATTATAAGTGTAAAAGGCAATGGCCACTCAATGAACCTGGAGGGTGGGGGGGCTTGTGTGTATATATATATATAATTATTGTTTTTTTCCCCACTGCTAAAGAGAAGGACTTCCTCATGTAAAAGGGCCAAAAAACAGCTGAAGAAGAAAAGACAAAGCCTATGGGACATGCAGCAAAGAGTCCTCTGAGAGGACTCAGTGGCTTAAGAAAGACCCTTTGAATGATCAATTCCCTTATGTTGTTCATTGATTTTCTCCTGGTTTTCCCTTATCTTTCTTTTCCTGCTGATATCTCTTTAATTGATTCCTGATTACAGATTACACCAGCTACAAACTGTTATTTGTCAAACAATGGAGCCAGGCTTCTCTCTGTGGCTTGGGGAAACACATGCAGCTCTTGATAATTTCAGGAGGTTCAAACTGAACAAGCTGTAGAGAACGTAAGATGATCTGGTGGTAATTGGTAAAGAAGGAGTCTGTACAGTCTCTTTTTCAAGCAACTACCTTGTTTACACTCCCTGGCCTTTATACTGCTAGGAAATCCTGTATCCTGCAAGAATTATAATGCACTAGAATCTGCAACTGAGTTCAAAATGTGCTTCTCGGACTCATTATCAACTCCAGCTCTGTTTGCAATGCTTAGCATATAAATTATTTAAATTAAACTAACTACATAAATTATTCAAGTTCCCCCTCCCTTATCTTTAACAGACACTACAGAAAGTTCAGTGCTAGCAGCGTCACACTTCACTGCCAATCAGATAGGAGTGCTAAAGGTATCTCAAAACATTGGCAGTGCCCAAATGACCATGAGACTCTTAGGAGGCAGCTACCAAAATCTGAATGATAGTGACACTGGAACAGCGCGTCACCAGTGATGGGCTGCATTCTGATCACCAGGGCAAACAAGGAGGGAGTTACAAAGGGAATTACAGGAGGGATGGTTGTTCTGGAATTGCTACAAGCTAATCCCATTAAATGCTTTCTGTTCTGCTTTTGGATGAACCCAGGGCTTGTTGCTCCTGCTATGGGTGATCTGAAGTGGTCAACAGCCATGCTGTTAGCAAGTCTAGTGCAGTGTCAAGGGACTCCCCTTATGAGACATCATCCTGACCTGGGTGCCTTCTTCCCTGCTGAAGTACAAGGATGAACAGGAATGTGGTCTCGATCTCTACTGTCTTCTCCTTTCCTGTCACCTGCTATATCAGTTTCATAACCAATGTCCATGGTGGCTATAATGAAGCTCTGACCTGAAGGCGTGTGCAAGCAGAGTTTCTTTAGGGCCTCAGCCAGATGTCTGCTTTAGATGCCTGGAGTAGACAAGTATGGCTCCCAACTCCAAGAGAGCAATAAACTAGAGAGCCTGCTATAGAGGGAGGGCTGTCAATGGCTGGTTCCTAGGCAGTCATCAGAGGGAGGCAGCAATGAAGTGTAATTATAACACAAAACCTGAACAGAGGCCTTAGTTTCAGTGGAACCTGGCTGAATTATTCTTTATATACAGATCTTTTCTTTCATGTTTTATTCTTGCTATTCTCTTAATTTCACATTTCATATATGATTTAAGAAAGCAGCCTCCACCAGGTCTCCTGATTTTGCTCTGATTGATTTGTAAGTCTGTGAGGACATGGTTGAGTTAGATTTCTGACTACACCCAGACATTGTGATACATCACAGCTGTGGGGTTTGTAGGGGCCATATTTCAGCTGCAGGGAAACAAATTATTTTGTTCATCATGGTCCCCATGTACCATCCATGTGATGGTTCAATACTGATCTAAACAATACAAGGCAAAATCCGAGATATCAATGGCTACCTGTTTAGTCTTGAGTTAGTGTAGCAATCAAGGACTGATAACAATCCAGGGTGTAGGGGAGTAAGACAGAGAAATTTATAATTAACGTATTCATTTAAAGAATATACATGGGTGGCCATAGCATGATCCTTTCTGAAGGCAAAGGGTAGTACAGATAATACGGCAGGAGGCCATGATGTTAAGAGGCCTGCTGAGACATGTTTATGAAGTATCAGAGCAGCACCCCTTTCATTGCCTGGCTCAAAGCATCCTACAGACCAGGCAGCAGTACCACAAGGGAAGAGGTATGGTTTGTTTTGCTACTTCAGTAAATTTGAACCTTCTAGAAAGGCAAGCCCAAGGCTCAAATGATTTGAGTGTGATGGAGGGAGCAGACTGCCACCCTTGTGGTTTCACAGTGAGTCTCATGATACTTGGTGTTTTCCCGTTATCCGCAGCCTTAACAAGTATTTGCGCGTATAACAGCCTGGTTTGTTTCATTTAAAAACAATAAAAGATTACGTCTTTATTACAGAGTTGTGGAGAATGGCTGGCAAACCTGAACCCTTAAAGCACAAAAGAGCAGAAAGAAAACAAAATTACCCAAAGTAATCTTTAAAACACAAAGCAGAACAAAGACCATTTTAATCCATCCTCATGATTCAGGGCAAACAGGGAGAACAGACTCTACTATCTCATTTTTCAGCCATTTGGGGTTGCTGAAATACAAGCGGGTGAGGGATATGTCATATTCATTAAAGATGGATGTGGTATGCTTCTTTCTTTTTAGGCCACCAAGAGATGACATTCTGTGTGTGGTGATAACTAAGAGGATAAGACTGTGTTTCTATTGGTTTCATGCTTGCCTGTATTGGACTAGATAGACGTAATCACCCTGGAGATACTGTATTTACTTCTGCTTCCTTATTTACTTTGTTTCTTTTATTTCACTTTAGGGGACTAGGCTGGAATTGACATTTCTTTCTCTTCAGCAGCCGACTCCTCTCTCAATGCAGGGTCTCTGGGCACTGAGTTAAGCCAGACAGTGGAATGGACCTGCTGTAAATAGTGTTGATAAATTGGGTAGATAACACAGCGTGGCCTGGTTTACCCCAGTGCACAGAGTAATAAAAAGGAGCTTCTGCCTCTGAAAGGTCATCGTATCGACAAGGGGAACGATTGTGGGAATGGCAGTTGTGAGACACTTGCCGCTAAAGCCACTTTTCCGCAGGAGATGCTGAAGGGATTATGCCTAGGCCTTTTCCTCCCCTTTTCCTCACCCCTGAGGTCATGTGATTTAATGGTGCAGAGTGTGACCATGGAGCTAAGGATCCCTGGTGCAAAACAGGTCTGATCAGCAAGGCTCCCCAGAACTCTCATGAACCAGCTAAGCGCAAAATGGCCAACTACGTGGGAGCTTTTACAACTTGGCCAAATGGGATAGACTCCCCAGGCCTACCCCAGTGGTCATTAAATGCTTTGTCACCTCATCCTGTGTAGCCAGGAGGCCTTAGTGAAAGGGATGGGATAGGGCTACCAGTTAGCCACAATTGTCCCAGATAGTTCAGTGGTTTCATGTGGTAATTCAAAAATGGTCCCTTTTATTCTGTGTGTCCATAACTCAATTCATGCAGGTGAGAGAAGTGTAATAGCCAACAGACAATCCACCCAGTACACATCACTGAAACATCATTTTGGAGGTGCCAGAACACTTGTGGCTCACAGACTTTGAGAAGAACTTGTGTCATGTGCATCCATCACATAGCAGGCACAATGGAGATAGCCAAAGGAATAGCTTCAATGGATAATTAGAAGTCTCAGACCACTTTGAGGAAACCTACACCAAAAAAAGCTGGTCCTGAAAAACCATGCTTTCCCCTTTGAGGAGTCAGAGCAAATGTGGTGTTTTCAAAAGCACCAAATCAGAGATGATAGTTCAGAGAGCACAGTGGGGTTGACATATGTCCACAAATAACCGCAAATGGAATAATCTCTGAGGCCTTGCCTAGACTTGCGGTCTTCTTCATGTCACAACACTTTTAAACTGCTTTCCAATTAACATACCCAATATCAGGACTGGAAATTCAAGTCTAATAAGGTCTCATTGAAAAGCAACACATGCAACCTACTGACAATGCAATGGACCATGCCAGTTGGAACTAGGATGTGATATGACTATACAGTAACTGCCAGTCTGTGTCATATCAAAGGTCTGTGTAGACCAATAGCCTTCCCTGGCATTGGCCAGTACAGCATGCTTAGGAAAAACTATTAGAACGAAGTGCCTGTACAATGATTTTTGCCCCAGTTGCTCTTCCAGCTTCCAGTACTCCAGAGCTTATGGGGTTCCTAAACTAAACTTGTACATAAAGCACTTTGTATATCAATAAGAAAATATCAATAAAGTGAAGGCATTGCTACTTGGTGGAGAAAAACATTTGTTCTCCTCAAAGAAGCTAAAAAAGTATGACAAAGTATCAATTCTATCATTTTATTTCAAGAGCGATGCCTGTGGTGTATTAGGAAAGGGAGTATTTCTACAGTGGAGTGAGTTTCTTAGCCTGTAAATGGATCGTGCTCCCCTAAACATATTATTATAAAAGAGGTGGTTTTCTGAATGGGGGAGCAATGGGGTGTCCTGGTTTCAGCTGTGATAGAGTTAAGTGTCTTCCTAGTAGCTGGTACGGTGCTGTGTTTTGAGGTCAGTATGAGAAGAATGTTGATAACACTCTGATGTTTTCAGTGGCTGCTAGGCAATTAGACTAAGTCAAGGTTTTTTCAGCTTCTCTTGCCCAGCCAGAGAGAAGGCTGGAGGGGCACAAGAATTTGGCACAGGACATAGCCAGGGCAGATGACCCAAACTGGCCAAAGGGGTATTCCATACCATGGGACGTCACATTCAGGAAATAAACTGGGGGGAGTGGGGGTGGGGATCGCTGCTCAGGCACTAACTCGGTGTCAATTGGTAGGTGGTGAGCAATTGCACTGTGCGTCATTTGTACATTCCAATCCTTTTACTATTTCTGTTGTCATTTTATTAGTATTGTTATCTTCATTATTCGTTTCTTCTTTTCTATTCTGTTAAACCATTCTTGTCTCAGCCCACGAGTTTTACTTCTTTTTCCTGATTTTCCCCCCCATCCCACTGGGTGGGGGGGTGACTGAGTGAGCGGCTGCGTGGTGTTTAGTTGCTGGCTGGGGTTAAACCACGACATGGGGTTTGCCACTTTCTCTGTCTGTTGACTGTTTACTTGGCTACAATATTGGCTTAATAGTAGATTCCAGCAGCACTCATGGCCTGCTCCCAGCTAAATGTTGAACTCTCTTTTGAGTGTTTTATAAATGAGAATGAGGTTTTGGGGACATTCCTATTTTGCATGGAGAATTGGCCCATACAGAAGACTAGAGTTTGATGGATCATCAATTTGTGTCATTTACTACCATTCCAAATGCAAAGTGACGTGGATTTGGAAACCTCAGCTAGATGGGGAACCATGGGGTAAGGACCAAGTGTGTCCGGAGTGGGAAATTATAACCCTTTGGGAAGGCAACAGCAAACCAGCTGCGGGGATGTCTAAGCAAGACCCAAACAATGCCCTTTGTAAAGGTGATCCAATGATTTAACACCCTTGTTCCTGGATAGTGATGTCATGAAGTCCAGAATGGCAATCCTTGCTTTGGCCACACAGCACAGTCTTCCAGGGAGCCAAGACCAGCTCATTAGATGGCAAGATTTGTGCTCCTTGCAAGAAGCTGGCTCCCATCCAGTTCTAAAAGTCTCAGCCAGCCTGTGCCATCTGGCTGGGACAGCCCCCAAACACACAGCAAAGCCTTTCTGAGAACCCCAGCCACACTGAGGGAATATTTCAGAGGGCTGGAAACAGTGGTCACTGTAAAGTGTAGTAGCAGTTGGTTTCACTGATCACTTTGTCACAGATGTTGCTGAGGACTGTTGTGATTTCCAGGCACTTCTGGAAAGCACAAAATGATTCAGTAATCACAAAATAAGAGCAGAAGTAGAAAACTAGAATTGGTGACCAACCCTCTAATGATTAATGTTTTCCCCCTCCCCTGCCTCTGAATGCAAAACACTCCCCTGTATTGGCAGGATGACCTGGACATGAGCTCCTCTGAAGTGAAGTTAGTTCAGTTCAGTCTTGCAGGAGGCTCTGGGCTCTGACTGGTGGTGGGAAGTGAGATAATAGGGCCCTCAGCAACTCACCCTCACCTTAGCCTCATCCACTGGGCAGGTATGGGCTAATGCATTCAGCTCCTATTGCTGAGCATGTTGGGGTTATAAACATGATTTTCATAATTGGGTTTTAACATACATAGAAACCACCCAGCAGCGATAATAGTCCTGTACCAGAAGAGCCTTAAGACAGAGGAGAACAGCTTCTCTGAAGTGTTAAGAATCCCAGCACATTTATCTTAATAAGTTTTATTACAGCCTGCCAGTTTAAACCTAATGACTAATTTATCGTATAAAATACCAGCAATATATTTTTTGATTTTGCTAATTAATTATCTCAAACAAAGGTGATATTTATAAAACTGTCCAGAAATGGTTTGTGCATTAAAATTGCCTTGCAGCAGGAGATGAAATTATTACTAATATGGGATCAAATTATTACTGTATTGACTTAGTTACTTTATTACCTCATAATGGATTTCTTCATTATTTTCCCCAGGATTGTAGCATTCATGATTGCATTAAAGTCTGTTAATCTATGCAAATATCATTAGGAGGTACTAATAACCACGGCAACTTTCTTCAATTTCAAGGAATGTGTTAAGTACTCTCAACACATTGTTATGTTCTGTTAGTGTGATGGGATTAACTCAACCCCTGAGTCCTTGGGACAGTGGGTGGGCAGCAGATCCCTTTGAGCCTTTTCTTCCTTAAGGATAGATAAGGTGGTAATTTGTTCTTCTGCTTAGGAGGTGGGACAAGGGGCACCATTCTCAGTTCCACCGCTCTAACCCTGCCTGATGTCAACCGAGTCACCTGTTAGTTTGCAAAAGGGTCACGTCATATACCTTCCCTCTTTTTTTCCAGCCCTGCTATTTATCCTCAAAAGCAATAGCCCCCACATGGGCACATGTGTTTTCAAACTACAGGGTGAACTAGCTATTTTCTAAATGTCAGGTGATGGGGTGGTGGCTTTTCTACATGGAGGAAAAGGCAGAAGCAAACAGGATAGGTGAATTTTCAACATTGGGCACAGCTTTTGAGGAACCCATGTATGATCTAATGCCTTCACACTGATGTTTGAGAGGTGCCCAATGAATCATTTTCAAGAGGGCTGGGTTTGCTGCAGAGCTGTGTGTGTGTCTGTATCAACCACTTAAAACAATAGTGCAGACAAGTATTAAGCCTTGAATGTTTCCTTTTCCAACAGCATTAAAAACTGAAAGATGCATGCATAACTAGAAGAACAGCTATGGGGAGTTAGGTATGCAGTAATAAGTACACATCTGTTGAACGGTATAACTATTTAACTCTATTACCTGTTAGTCCAATTTCACATTTCCCATCCTTAGATAATGAGGTTATAGACACCTTTGTAGTGAGGCACACAAAATTAAATAACAGAAAATCAGGTTAAATTGGATCGCTGAGTGACAAGGATGGAATTTCACCTCCTTACCCATAACCGTCTGTCTGTCTGTCTGTGTGATCTAGATCCATAGATTATGCGCAAGCAAGATAATCTCAACAGCAACTTTCCAGCAATGATTTCTAACTGATCAGTGCTATATTATTCGTGCAATATTAGGGCTTACATCGGTCTCTCCTTTCATTTCTGAATGGCACCTGAAGCCTCCTCTTCAAATTGACCTTAGACTGAAATCAGTTTAGGTCCAATTATAAGAGCTACTGAACTCTGGGTGCCCTTGTTTTGCTCCATCAGCATGTGCACCACAGCTGAGAGGAAGACAGGCTTTGAAAATGTTAAAGACTTCAGTTTTTGACACAAAAGCTGCATTCTGAACTATAAACAAGCAAAACAGGCTTGAGATGGTGGTGAGTGATCCCACAGCACCAGGGGTTCCTAGGATCCCTGTCTTCTCCCTTAAACAGTAGCAAGAGTCTCCCTCCCAAAATCTCTTGTGGATTTTTAGTTGGGGTTTTTTGTTTTTGTTTTGGGTTTTTTTTTTTTTTTTTGGTTTGGTTTTTTTTTTTAAGATAAAACCCCACAACACTGCTGTGGTGTCAGAGCAAACTGGTGTTGGATTAGGCATTTGCACCTCTGTAAATGGATTAACAAAATGTGATTGTTTGGTGTTTGGCTGTCAATCTGCATTTGGCTCAGAGGGGATAATTTTAACTCAGAATGTGTTAAAAAGTAATTCCATAGATGGAAGCAGTCTTGGACCCTGTGAAACTTTCAGCGTTTGTGCTGATGAGCTGACCTTGTTTTGTTAAATAAAAGAGTCCCCAAACAGTGTTCAGGAAGGGAAAAAGCAGAGTGAATCCAGAAAAAACATGTATTTCTTGTGTATTCTTTCTTTTTTTTTTTTTTTTTTTTTTGAGTGGCTATCCTTTATGGTGAGAGGGAAAAATACAGGGGAAAGCAAGCCCAGGAGAAATGCAGGCAGTAAATTAGATGGATTGGTTGAAGCTGTTATGCATTAATTGCATTTCAGGATCACCTGGGCCCCCGTCCACCAGGCAGCAGAGCCCCTGACTGCTGGGCACTATACAAACGCTGAACAAAGGACAGTAACAAAGCAGTGTTAACGGTTGTATCGAGGGTCTCTCTGGCTGGTTTTCTTTCCCAGTCCATTGCAGAATAGAAGCTCATTAATTCTCTGAGTTTAGACAGGTTCTGTCAGTCAAGACTCTTTCACAAAACTGCTGAGCAAGCCTCCCAACTCAAACTGGTTGGGAGTTTTGAGACTAGAGACAAAGGGGGGTTGTTTGCTTGTTTTTTCACTGGACAAGGGTCTTAAATCCGCAAAAAATGTAGGTCAGCCCTGCTAATGGGTTACAGTAGATTCAGATGTGAGGAGCCAGATAGGTAAGGTAGGCTGGTAAATATCTACCAATTGCTACCTGAAGTATTAACTTGGAAGGAGATAGGTCCCACTGGAAAGTAGTTTGGCTCTCCTATGCTTAACATCCCTTTTATGCCGGGCAAAGAGTGCAGCGGTTTAACTCAAAATGCATCTGCATTGGACAGATGGGAAAGTGGGAGGCAAGGCTTTCTCCTTATTACTTAAATTTGGCTTATGTGGAGTGGCTGACATTGGTTTTGAATAGCTGGATACCTGTTAATAAAAGGCTTGCTTGGGTTTCTAGCTCTCAGTCTAACGGGATGGCTTTAATGTAATTTGGAACTTTTTCTAAGTCTGTATTCCAGTGATGATCCCAATGCTGTCATCCTGAGCCCATCTCAAATAGCAATGGGGGGACATAATTATCTGGTGTAAATCAGAGCGGTTCCATTGACGGTGCTGCTTTACACTGTCTGAGGACCTAGCTTAGCTTTGTTATGGCAGTGATCTGCACTGTCTAACTTCCCTGAATCCCTTGCATGGATTGTACACATCAGTTAACTTCAGGAAAGACTTTCTCACATTGTCTGAATGCTAATTGCACTTCTGTGCTTCAGCTTATATTAAAATTAATATATAATTCCAAAAAAATAGAGATAATTGAACTGACCCAAAATATAACCCCTTTCCTTATTTCTTAAGCACTTCAGTTTTAGCACAAATCTCTTTTACTGCAGGGGCTTATGTTATGCCATCAGCAAATGCAAAGAGCAATTAAACATTTAACATGATCACAAGGAGAAGAGAAAAGCTGCTGTTTAAATGCGGCGAAAGTTTAAAAAAAAAAAAAAGAAAAAAAAAAGCCCAGGAAAACAGCCCATTGGCTCTAACAAGACTAAGAAAAATTTGCACTACGGTCAGTTCAATTCAACAGCTTTGTTTATTGGGAATCTAGCGTATTATTTTTAAAAGCAAAATGCCTACTTTGCTGAGCTCCTTAGAAGGAATTTCAAACAATCCTGATGCTACAGATATGCCAGGTAGATGTAAATGCTTTCTAGGGAGTAAGAATTATGTTTTTCACCTTCCCTTTGTTGTCCTTGGGAGGGTTACCTGGAGCTTGGAGAATATCTGCTTCTGGAAAGGACTGTACTGCATTTCCTAAAAAGGAAAAAGGAAACAACAGACTTCAAAACTCTGCATTCCTACTGACGTTTCTCATTTTTCTGTTTCACACATTTTCCAATTCTGCTAAAAGCACGTAATCCAACCTATGAGTCATCTTGGTCAGAGTTGCCACCTATACTCTATTAATAAGAGGAATTAGTCCTGTTTGTCAGTCTGTCTGTGAATGAGAGACGTGGGATTAAGTCGCTAGATATTTGTTTTCCGTATCTTATAGAGAAATTTTATTCAGGTGCCATAAGGAAATCGGGGTCAAGCAACTCTGTAAGCAACTTGAGCAATCAACTGGATGATACAGTCCCTTTCTTGGGGGTGTTGAATCCCTATCACAGAAAGGGATCCTGTTTTGACATTCTGGTTGCCCTAGCAGCCTGCCTTAAAAATGCCCTCGGAGTCTGTTTCACCAGTACAAAGGCACGGATAGCAACACAAGCTCAAAGAGGTCTCGCTCCCTGGTAAGGGGTGGATAGGAGAACATGTCAGTGATAGGACCCCAGGACTGATGTCAGTTTGACAAAGTCTTAACAAAGATAAAAAGGAATTTGAGCGCCTTAATTTAATAGGATTTTTCAGGTCTTTTCATGGGACACTACTGTTTTCAATTAAGCTTTTATCAGGACAGCCTTCTCAATCCCGGTGGGAGGTATAGAAAGTGGACCAATGCCAGAAAACCAGATAAAGAGGTAGTCAGGTCACCCATCCACATTGTGGGGTATTGTGGTACAGGCTGCTGAGATGATCTTTTTGGTAGTGTCTGACACAGGGGAGCTCTGCAAGGGGGTGCTGGTTACCAGGGAGGCCACCAGGTCCCCAGAACAGGCATTCCTCAGGATGTGGAGCTGTGGGAGAGCAAAGATCTGAACTCAGTTCCCTACATTTTAGAAAGGTATCTGAATGCCTGCAAAGGGACTCTGTTTCCTCCTGCTCTGAGATTCTGGAGGATTTAGGATTCAGAGCACTGCAACTTTTCATATTTTAATGGAAACAGCTTGAAAAGTTTTTTCAAAAGGTTGAATTCAGAGAAAGTGGGAAAACTATCAACCGCTTTCTGCTTGCAAAAGCGTTTTCTTCTCAGCTCTTGCATTAACACCTAGACTCAGGCATGCCTGTGACACAGAGAGGCTCACTATTTGCCATCTCAATTTTTTCCTGGATTGCAGTATCAGACACAAAGCAACATTTTCTCTAGTAGATTTTGCCACTAATACAATAAGAGTCTAATATATTAATGAATAAGGATCTGTAATATGCTAATATTTCTGCATCGCATTAATATTCTATTAGACTAATGCATTATTATGCTAATAAGTCTATTAAAAATGCAAAATATAATTACACGTTCTGTATGGCTCCACTGTTGAAACCTGATTCCTGCCCTAGACACACTTCTGTGTGTATTTCTAGAAATTGTATTACCTGCTGTGAAAAGTTAACTTGATCTACACCTGATGTATTTCATCACACACACCAAGCAGCCCAGTCAGGATTTCCATACCTCCAAAACCATTACCACGTGAAACAGATGAAGTGCTTTAGCAGGTCTGCATTTCAGCTTTATGCACACCACTTTCCCTCGTGCTTTAGAGCCTGGTATTTACCTTTCCTTTCACAGCACAGCTGGTTGAGAAGGGGCCCTCCTATGGGTGGGCATGGCTCATGCACCTAAATGCCGGCAAGTCGAGCCCGTGACGAAGGGTGGTATCTGAGGCCCGTCGAGGGATGGGGTTTAAGAGATCCCTTTCTCTGTGCTGTTTAATTTTGGCAAGTTTTGGCAGCTCCCCATGCAGTGTGCTGTTTATACAGTTTATTCTTTACTGCCTAATTTCCCCTGACACCATCAAGGGAGTCTAAGCCCCAAGCATAGCTGGCTGTGACTTCCCCCAGACAGCTAGTCCCTGCCCCTGGGTCACTGTGATGCCAACATCCCCCCGTGGTCCCAGCCCTGGGTATCCTCCTGCTCCTCTGTCACTGTTGAGAGAGAATTTGCAGAGTGCCTCCCACTCTCCATAAACATATCCACACTCCTGTGCACTCCTGAATAATGGCATTTGGAGGAGAGGTCTCCTGCAGTTCTTTCTACCACAGCTAAATGTTCACTTGATTGCTTTTAGATGGGCCAATTAAGAATGAAAAGGGAAAGTGAACAGCATGGTTTTGTTTTGTTTTAAAAATGTCAGGTTTGCCAAGTTTATTAAGCAGGAGCTCAGAATGAATATTGAATTTTCAAAGACTGACTCTGATAAAGTTTGGGAAAAGAAAGTGGAATGACATGTCCTTCCCCTTGTCCCTGTCAGGGATAACTCGCTGCCCTGTATCAATGTCTGCATCTCCTGGCACCAGCCATTTAACAGATGTTACAAGGGACATCTTTAATGAGAGAGCAGGGTTTCTGTTGTTTGTCTGAAGAGCTATTCACTTCCCTATTGCCACTGGAAAGAGGCAGGAAATTGAATGGGGAAAGATTCTGACTAAAAAAAAATCTTTTCTAATGGTGAGGAAAGAAAAGATGTAGAACTGGTTGTCCAGGGAGGCTGATGCTCTCCATCACTAGAGGTAGACTAAAAATGAGGGAAAGGTAACCGTCAGTAACAGCACACTTGAAGCTGGTCCTGCACTGTGCTAGTTGAGCTAGACAGCTTCTCCAGGGTCCTGCCAAACCTTTGCTATGGTTCTGGCCCTCCTTTCACAGGCAACAGACCCAAGGCTTTGTGGGGAGTTTCTTAATCTCATAGCCCTCACGGTTTGTTTGGTATCTAAAGTGCAACGAGGTTGGGATGGCATTAAATTGTCCTTAAAGTCAGTGAAGAATAGAAAGAACAGTTTACAAGTGCTTCGTAAGACTGGGAAGTGTGCTCAGTTTCACAAGATTTAAGGCGACCATAACCATCTACACGCTTCATGCAATCCACTTGATTGCATTGCCTGTGTGTGAGTAACCTTGTTAAGTGGTGGTTGTCCTTCCTTCACAGTAAAGATCCTGCTATCATTAACAGTGACTGGATTCCCCTTTTAGGGCAAGGGGAAGAAATCCAGGTTTGCGGAAATGAAGATCCAGCCATTTCAGAATTGTCTTCTATGGGTATTCAGTATGATTTATATACATGAGTGATACTTTACATATGTGACTCCCCAACTTGAATTTGTCATAGCAGACACGGTGAATGAGTTTGGGACTCAATTACACAAGATTTCAAATAGTTTTATTTTTACTGTATCATCTAACTCAACTTACTGCCAAATTTCACTGTTTTCAGAACAGCAGTGGAATGATTATTTACTCAGTGAAGATACACAGAGCATTGAATTCCCAAGTTAGGTCCACAGAACAGAAAGCTCATATTCAAATGTTTATACTGTCCATATTTTCAATGTGCTGTTGGTGTTCCAGCAGCCCCATAGCAAATTCCATTTATGTCATTGTCAGTATTACCATTATTATTGTAATATATAGCCTGTGTGCCAACATCTCCTGTGGATTCTCCAAGATGAACATCAGGTGGTTTCAAGCTGCTTCATCAACTTGAGGTTCAGTGGAGCTACACTGATTTACATCAGCTGAGAATTTAGCCCAAAGCCCCTATTGAAAGTGACAGAAAGCTTTTTGCTGGGCTGTCTCTCCCTTGGGAAGATAACGCTTTTCACAGGAAAGCTGTTATTTGGTATGTTCCCTTATGTAACAGAACTGATAGCAAATAGAAAGACCAAAAAAGATGAGGACGCTAATACGTGTGGAAGGTTCAGGGTGCTGAAGTGAGCAACCTCTCCACAGCATGATGTTGTGCTGTTGTTGAACAAGTCCACAAAAATAATGATTTTTTAGGAAAATCTGTTCTTCAGTTTCTGCAAATATCTTCAATCTGAATTTATGTGGAACAAAGGTTTAAATGTAAATTATAACTCCAGCCTTTGACTATGCCTGCATTAATCTGCCTAGCAAAATCTCCCTGTCCTGCCCCCCCCATTTCTGTTTTAATATATATCTGAAATATTCCTTTTTCTTCTCTAATCACAATCAGACTAGGATTTAGTCAAGTTGATTCTCTTCATGTTAAAGTGAGATGTTTGATATTTTATACCTTTCTTTGACCTCTAGTTGGTCCATTCACAAACTGGCATTTGGATTTTTCCCATATTTTGGAAAGTAACTCCACTGCATGTGCATGACTGGAAATCTAGAGCTCAGCTCACTCTTACGGATTAGGGCACATGAAATCTGAACTGTAATTGTGCTTCATGTCCCCAGTGATCCCAGAAACTCCTTTCTAGACAGTTCAATGAAGACAGTGGCTCCCCTTTTTCAAGCCTCTGTTTTACAATGATGTGCCACTTCTGCACTGCCACTACCCTGTTAAATATCTTGACCCTCCTGCTACCGTAAGACTTCTCATGACATTCTGTGTATCTTCTCATGCTGTCTTGTCACAGGCCATGAGCACAGATGGACAAAAGCACCCCTTTGTGCTTCAGAAATAAACATAGATCTGTTAGATTAGTTCACAGCTGTTTCAATGTTGGTATTTGTTGAACCATCACCATCTTGAAGAAGTGTGTGGGCTAAAGAGCAAGAAAAGCCTTTGCGGGGGGAGGGTTATGTTGCACACCTCTGCCTTAGAGCCCAGCGCAGATATTCCTGTGCAAAACCTGAAATGAGAGTTCGCTGCAAGAATCCTGAGCTGCAGAAGCCTGGTAGCTCACTATCAATCTGTGAGTGGTTTTGGCCTCTTGGGCTTGCTTCACACCAGGATTAATAAGCAAAGATTGGCCTGTAAAGCTTACACAGATTGCAATTCCCTCTCCATAAAATGTTCTTCCTTTTGAGGGAGAAGCACTTTTTCTCCTCTAACTTTCTCAGTTTTCTCTCTCTAGATCTAACTTTTCTGCTGCTTGAATGCAGGCATGTGTAAAAAATCAGGGTGAGAGGATTTGCTCTCTAGGCAAAGAAAACACCGGAGGTTAATTAAAAACAAAAGGAAGCATAACAAACAACCCTCACTCTCTCCTCCTTTCTACCCACATGGACCCTTCAGACCCAGAGGTTCATGCAGGAGTGGAGCTAGCCAGGACCAGGATGGAGGCAAGAGCCCTGGAGGAGAAAAGGGGTTTGTAATCTTTGAACAAAGAAGGGGGGGCGGGGGGAGAGAGACCATCCCATCAGTGTAATCCTAGTGGCAATTTCAGCTAGGCCTGTTGTTTCTCAATGAGTTTTCAAACATCTTTAATTTGATTGGTCTTCTTTCCCAAATGGGGGCTAAGGTGGCAATGGGGAGGGGAAACAGAATAGTAGGGCAGAGACCCAACCCTCTGACAGTATTTCTTTTTTTTCTTTGTTGCTTTCTCTCTTAACTGATTGCTAAAATCTCTTTCTCACACTTTTCTCTGTCCTTTTACTAATATTATGGTTTTGTTTCAAAATACCTGTTCTACACAAACACAGGGA
The DNA here is from genome assembly GCA_026212715.1 of Elanus axillaris. Lineage (NCBI taxonomy): Eukaryota > Metazoa > Chordata > Aves > Accipitriformes > Accipitridae > Elanus > Elanus axillaris. The sequence goes on along the minus strand of JANZLQ010000079.1, from coordinate 74,179,941 downwards.
AATAAGAGCAGCAGCATCAAGCCAGGCTATGTAGCCCGGTACCATCTATCCACAGGAGCCAACAGCAGTTAGGAGTATAAGAATGAGAAACACATACTCCGCTCTTTGCCCTGTGATGTAGGCTCAGGATTGCCTTGCAGTTAGTTTCCCAGGGTGGGTTTTTCACCCATTAATTTCTCTAGTTATTTTTTTGCACCCATGTAAACTTTTAGCATTTACGATTCCCTGCAGCAAGGAGTTCCATGGATCAATTACACTTTAGGTGAACACTGTTTTCCAGGTGTTCATTAATATGTCCACATACCACCAGCCATTTGTGGGTTAATTTAGAGGTGACTACAGTCAGTAGGCAATGAACAATCACAGATATGTTTTGAGCATGGACAGGTGAATTAATAACTATTTTTAAGTCACATTGTCACTTTCTATTATTTCACCCTTTCCTTGTAGAGTAGCTTTTTTAACTCTTCCCTAGCCAACCTCATTTTGTGTTTGACCTCCCTCATTTCCTGTTCATTGCTCAGATATGGAAGCAGCAAACTGGAGTCTTGAATGGGAAGGGATTATTTAGCAGAAGTCTCCAAATACCAAATGAAATTAAGAAAGCAAATTACAAACATTTGATACAGTGCCCAAAGTTATGTTCTGTGCGTGAGGGAGACAGGAAGCCCAGAGCTGGCCAGTCCAACCCAGGTATCAAGCAACTTCAAAACACTTGTTTAAGTAAAAAATTAGGAGAAAAAGAAAGAAAGAAATCCCATCTTTCCTTTTATTTTTTTCCTCCTGGGAGCTGGGAAGCTTAGGAAGGACAGGAAGCTATCTTGTTTTTCAGGCTTACATCTCTTGGACCACATCTAACTGGTTACATGAAGCCTTAATAGTATTTAAAGGCAAAAGTCAGACTTCTTACGTCAAGAAACAGGCATGTCAGGAGCAGGATGAGCTTGGAGGATATCCAGTCTTAGTGGCATGGTTTAGATACAATCTAGTCCTTATGATAAAGAATGTGGGTATCTCTCCATCAAAGCATTAATCACAGACTGAAGTCCAGGCCAAGCTGAAGAGCAGGCTTGTCTATTTTTGTTGCTGGGGTTTCACAACTCTCTTCCTCTCCCTCTTTCAACCATATGCATGCCTCCCATTAGAGGAGTAAACTTTAAATGAAATATTTTGCACATCTCTACCACTGCATTACATCCCGCTGGCCATGTCTTGACAGGCTGCATCAGTCAATAACGATGCAATATTAAAGGGTAATGACATAGCCATGCAGAGTAATGAGAGAAAGCAATTTCTCTCACTATTTAGCCATTTACCAATCGATTGAATTCAAAACTATCAAGTAAAAAACACAGGGAGTGTGCAAAGTCCAAGAGGGGCCAACATGTGTCCCTATAATATAGTAGTTCTGCTCAGCTGGCTGACAAAAAATGTCTAAGCAAACACATTGAGTTAAATGTTGCTCAGGGTCTGAAGACAGAGCAGAGCAAAGGAAACAAACCTGGACATGGACTTACAGAATAAATTAAAAAAAAAATTAGTAAGGTGTAAGGAGGTGGAAAAAAGTAAGAGTGCTGTTTGGGTCCTTGCAGTGAACATCAGTTGAGGCGTGTGTGCTGTTTCAGCAGAGTAATTAATACAGGTGTGTCTGTTTCTATAGACTCTGTCTGAAGAGTGCAACTCCACTTTGCAATCCTTCCTCTGAGAATCCCTACAGGCTCAGAAAACATCTGTGGTTCTCATGAGCTGCCCCCAGTGAAGATTAGGATGGACAAACTTCATTTATAATCAGGCAGAAAGTGAAACCCAGATAAATCCTTAGATTAAGCAGCAGAGTGAGAACAGGAGCCTACCTGTATTCCCTCCTCGTAAAACAGGGGAATGGCTTGGATCTGCCACAAGGGAGGCCTGAAGACCAGATGTGGCCAGGAAAATGACATTTGGAAAAAGTGGGAGACAGATTTTATGCATTCTTTTTTAAATTGGAAATAAGGGTGAAATTTCTAAAATGATGCTCAAAAAGCAAGAGGATAAAGTTGGTGAGGAATTCCCAGGAAGCAGAGAGGCTTCCAGCAGTGGGGGTCACTATTTTAGCTTCTTCCACCAGGCAACATCAGGCTGATGTAACAGGACCCTTCTACACCTTCATTGCTTCCTATTTCTAATGAGGTATGGATATTCCCTCCTCTAAAAAGCAATGAGGATGTCCTTTTCCAGCACAGTTCCTAGGATCTTGCAATTTTGCAAAGATATTTACAAAATGGACCCTGCAAAAGGTATATAGACCTTGGAGCAGCCCATCAGAAAAGTGGCAAATTCTGTATCTGGCTGATTGTCCCATGATGAAGTGTTTGGCTTTACTAAACCATAGGCATCCTGCACAAACTGCACCCATGCAGGGAAGAGGCAAATACACACCCTACCCTGAGAGCAGTCCTATGTGAGGTGCTGCCCTAAAAGACGGTGCTCAAGTAGCTGAGCAAGGCTGTGGGAGAGGGACAGGGTAGAGAGAGGGAGGAAAATCATTGGCACTCCAGTAGAGATGGGTGGTCACAGGTCCTGGACCAGGGAGGTGTGGAACTCAGAGCATGAAGAAAGGAGAGGGATGAGGAGATGGCAAAAAAAATATTTTTTATTTTCTTTTCTTAGAGCTGTTTATAGGTGTAATCCTACAACTGCAGTGTAAATCCTGCACAAGCCTTAGCGATTATTGCAGCTGGAGGTCTCTGGGTGGTTTGGTAACCTCTCTGCTCTGCTTCAGCTGCTGAAAACTGGGAGGGGAGGGAAGGGAAGGAATGGAAAGGAAAGGAAGGGAAAGGAAGGGGGAGAGCTGACCTCTAGCAAAAATCCTGATCCAAAAGCCCAAAGATTTTCCCAGCATTTGATGTTTCTTGAGCACTGTCCAAAATAAGGGGGAAGGAGGCACTGGCTTCCTCCAAAACTCCTCTCCTCTCACGGTTCCCCTTATACTGGGTGTGTGTAGGGGAATGAGGTGTGTTGTGATCCAGCGCTCAGAACTGGTGTAATGGCCCAGGCTGTTGTGAGCAGGAGCTGGCTACAGCTTTTAACTCCAGCTGTCCTAGCACGCAAGCAGGTCCACCTGGCACATAGCAGCAAACTTGCCCACAGGACAGCAGGCACAGGCAAGGGGGTGACCAGCTTGTACCTTGCCATGCAGCCCTAAATACGTTAATGAACTGGCTTAGGGCTCACATGGGGAGTTTGCCCAGGTAGACTGACCAGTCTGTCAGTACAGGAGGCCACATTGAAGGGTCAAATGGTCCTTTCTGGCCCGATAGTTCAAACCTCAGTAAAACCCCAAACCATCATATGCATGTTTAAAAATATTTTATTTCCATTTCCTCTTTTTTTTTTTTTTCCCCATTGAACCCAATTAATGGTGGAAGAGGGTGGTAATCTGTCTCTTTGTTTTGGAGTTTGGGACTTGTTCATAGAGTGTCCCTAGATGCTTGACCACACCGCGGTACCTCTGCTGCTTTCTCTGGCTGCTTTGGTGGAGCTTCCAAAAGGAGACATGGGATATGTGAGCAGAGGGAGGGCAATTTTTAGCCAGTGGAGTGTGATGATTTCTTCAAGTGATGCAAATGAGGAATGCAGAAGCAGTCTTCTGCCAGCATTGCTGCATGCAGGGCATGGTTTTGCCCATGGAGTGGTGCCAGCTCAGAGAGGAGGGGACATGAGCACATCCCTGCAGTCTCCTTAGCTGAAAGTGCTGCTCACGCCTTGGGATGCATCTGTGCAGCACCTAACCCAATGGGGCTTCTAACTGCAACCATAATAGAAATAACATATAGTAATAAAGTAAATAGACAGTAAAACTGTCTTCTATAATGTTATTCTCCAGGCTAAATGAGATGCCAAAAATGAACAAACAGCCTCCAAGTGATATTAAAATGTCTTTCACTTTTAATAATTTAAGGGACATACTAGTGAGAAAGATAAGGAAACTTTAAAATATATTCTTTTTCAGCCTGATGGTCTCTTCCTCAGACTCTCTCCTGTCTGATCCACTGAGGACTCATTGATATATCCTAGGCAGAGCATTTTAATAAGTTACTGGGACAAAAAGTTGTCCTCTTTATTTTATTTAGTAAGTTTGCCTTTAGACAACTGGTTTGGGTTTGGGGGTTTTGCTTCTGTAAATAAATTTCCTTCCTCCCTCCCTCCTTCTTTTCTTCATCCCTCCCTCCTCTCATCTCTTTCCTTCTTTCTCTCATTCTTTTTCTTGGTTTGGAAAGCCCTAGACTGTCTCCTTGAGTGTTAAGGACAAACTGGCAATAATTTATGTTATAGCATGATATGAAAAAAATTACATTACACTATAAATTATAATATGAAGGGTGAAATGCCAGGAAGGATGCCAAATGCCGGTGGAAGTCCCATTAGACAACAGAGTTCTATTGCCTACCGCTCCCCACAGAAATCTTAGAAGGTTTGCATGAAACTGTTTGCTATGAGCGGGGGGAGGCTGGAGGGGGAAGGAAGAAGAAATAGTACAGATAAAATATATAATCAGTCAACTGGAGATAGGAAATTTTTACTAACATCTAAAAAGAAAGGTGACTTTTGAATAGAGCTATAGCAATTTTGAATTTGGCCACCTGGGATATGGTAATGCTGCCTCAAGCTGGAACAGGGGCTGTGGGGAAGAGCTGTGTTGTGTGCAGGTAGTGCTGTTATTTGAGGGGCTCTTGGATTTCATCCTCCCAGACAAGTCCCTGTAGGAGTCACAGAAGTTCCTCGGGGTTTCAGGCAGCCCTGCTCATTGCTGTAGACCGAGGGGGCTGTTTGAGGCTATGCCAGGGGCTGTCTGAAGCCATGCCACACTCTGGTGGTGCTTCTCTATGAACAGGACTAATTAGGGGTGGAAATTAAGGACTCTCAGCAGAAAATGGCACCAAGGGGCAGATGGGAGTCTAGAGCTCATCTCTGACCTTGCGGTGTGGACTATTGTTTATGAAGTCAAATGGCTGGAGAGGCACAGGGGAAGGGTCATTTCATACTTACTACCCCACACTTCTCTAAACACTCACCACTAGCCAGCACCTGAGAAGATCCGGGGGACTTGTGGGCCATGAAGGAGACCTATGTAGTCATCTCATCTACCAGTGTTGGGTCTGACACATTTGTGTTATTTGTCCCCTGACTAGTATTTAATTCACACTGCCTAAAAGTCTTCACATGCTGTCCCTTCCACCCAGTCTCAGCCTGTGTCCATCTCTTCCTTAGATATGATGACACCAAAAATAGAAGTTGGGACAAATAAGCTTTTTTGTGAAACAGGCTACAGATTGTTGATAAGGAGAGGGTCGATTTACCCTCAGTGGAATGGCTGGTGAAGCTGCTGTTTCATTCCTAGCTCACATCTGGTGAAATAACTGTTTGAATCCAAAATTATGAGCCAAATTTTACAACCCTACTGTGTTAGTGGAGAGTCCTTTCTGGATATCAAGTAATGATGATGTGATGAGTTCACTGTAATAAAGGGAACGTTTTTGTAATGGACAGAGAATGAGAATATGTCTATTTTCCTTTACAGATAAAATAAATAAAAACCAGAAAAAAATTATTATTATTTTACTTTCAAGAAAACTAGAAAATCCCAAACCATACCCAACATCCCAATCAATGGAGAGAAAAGGAGCTTTGAGTGCCTTATTGAACTGACCTACAGAAAAAGCTTCAGAGCTTCAAGCCCAAACAAGTCCCTGATAAGATGTGAAATGCAATGGAAAAATCATTTAGAGAGAACAACAGAGAAGCTGATTTTGCTCTAGTTTTACAGGTTGGTTCAATAAAGTTTCCTGATATGTCTTTTCTGTGTAATTCTAAAGAAGGGTCATTTAATTAATATATTTATCTGGAGGAAGAAAAAAGAAGAGCAAGGGGGGTGGAAAACAAACTTAAAACAAAGATTGTATTTCACATTGAGCATTGCAGGTCTTGGTTGAGTCTGTCTAGCACATGAGCTCTCTGGGCACCCACAACCCTTCCTTCCACACCATTGCTCTCTTAGCTTCATCCTTTAATTTGGTGTATAAATTATCACAAAAATGATGGAATCCAGAGAGGAAAAACACATCCAAGCACATTTCTTACTCATGTTTTCTTTCTTTAGCTTTTTGTGATTCATTTACTGCATTTTCAACCAACCCTCCTGGTTTTATGAGAAGTTGAAAGACAGTGCAAACATTTTATTATCTCGCTGCCAGGCTCCAGAAGAGTATCTGGCTGTGTTCAGGATACTCCCTGCTGTGGGACTTGTAGATGTAAAACTGTGGGGCTCAGTCCTCCTCGGCTCTGCAACATCACTCATCCCTGCTCCCTGTTCCTGCCTTTGCTGTGCATCCCCCCCAGGCATGGCACAGCTGTGCAACCCTCAGCGCACCTCAGACTCCTGAGTCCAGAGCATCTCCACAGCCTCTGACGGAGGGACCTTGGGCTGAAGCTGTCTCTCCATCTCTTGGCAGCTCTGTTTCTCATGCAGACAAGGCTGCTAAGGGAACATGCAGAAAAACAGTTCATCTGCTCCTAAGTTTGACCAGGGGAGACTATGACCATCTCTTAGTGCCCAGCCTGGGACACCGCATGAGTGAGTTTGGTGATAAAGACCTGGTGTCTCTGCAAGTCCCTGCTTAATCTGGGCACTAAAGCCTTTTCGCACCACTGTAGGTTCAGTCCTGCCTCAAAGAGACAAAAACTTTTTGCAGCCCCAAGCAACCTGAGAGGGTCCCCTGTGCAGTACCCTGTAAGCTGTCTAGGACCTGAGACCACTGCTTAGGATCTACAGTAATAATCATGACAGTAAGGTTTTGTGTGCAAGAATAGGGTAAAACCACTTTAAATAGTGTGTGGGCCCTCTGGTGGTGCTCCCCATTTAAACACCATCCTGGTGAAGGCAGCAGTGCGTCTGGAGCTGGGCCTGGCATGTTTGTGTGCATGTTATAAATGGAGTTATTGGTGCCATCTGTGTTCCCATAGCTTTTCCATGTTATTTTTCTATCACTGAAAGACAGAGAGCATTTCCCCCTGCCCCCTTCCTAACAACACATTTATAAAAAGGGTGTTCTGCACAGAGGGAGGGGAAGGGTTAACAGAAAAACTTTTCAAGGTGAGGAGATCTAAGCCTTCATGATCTCAGGGAAATTGAACTGTGTAGAAGTGGGGAAAAAGGCTTTCTTCCCCCGCCCCTCCACAATGCGGTCTGTCTCAAAAAAACTGAAAGATTTTTTTTTTTATGTTCTTCCAAATATCACTTCTGCTTGTCACAATATTTATAAAAACCCTCTTGCTATCTCAAGCTGCACAGCCTTTGGCTCAGGTTCCTGCTTATGCAAAACAGGGTCATAAACATGTCACTGTGTATTTGATAAATCCATCTTCCTCTTGTCATTGTCACCAAGAAGCTGAGATGACGGGAGATTACTCCGTCAAATCGCCGTGGAAACGCCTGCAAAGTTTATGAATTTTCATAGGATGTAAGTCCTCTTTAATGGGAAGTGGGGCCCAGTGAAAGCTTACTATTTTTGAGGAAAAGCATATGCATCTGTATGTCTGCATCTGTGGGGGGGGAATATACTGTATGGCCAAATCTGTACCTAACGTACATTACAAGTTACACCAGTGCATCCCAGTTGAGAGCATTACTGTGATTTTGTGCCCATTTCCTTGTATCTATTTCTCTTTCTATGACCCCAATTCACTTTTATATTAAGGCTCCCTTAAGCCATACTGGATGTGTAAAAGGGATGCTAAATAAGTGCAAATGCCATTAGAGTGTATTTACTCATCTAACACATTTCCTGTGAGCATTTTCATTACCACGTTTTGAAATGCTTGTCTCTGCCAGCCCCCCTTCCTTTTTTCCGCAATGTAGTGAAGATACCAACCCATCTTCAGTGGGAATTGCCTCTATGTCAGGGTTCAAAGGCCAGCTGGCTTTCTTTTTCTGTAGCAAAGCTCCAAAGCAAACACAATTCACAGTTTTCCAAATAGGAAAAGTGTCCTTCTTTCACTCCTCACTAGGCTAAAAAATGGCTGAAGGGACTATGTTCAAACCTCAGCAAAATAGGAGAAAATGGGTAAATATGGATGTTAATCATCAGGTATGAAACTCAGCTGCACCAGGTGCTGAACACTGCTGAGAAACTGAGAGGTGCTTTGGTGTGGCAGCAGAACGCTCAGTGTAGGACCGAGCTCCTCTCCAGAGGATGTCAGTGAATCACGGTGAATGGCCAGCTCATGGAGGCAAACTGGAGCAGAGCTGGCTGCTGCTTTGCAGGTCAAGGAGATATCAGCTAAAATATTGTAGGGAAATCACTGGAGTGTTGGTGGGAATGGACCTCCAAAGGTCTCTGGTCCAGCCTCTCTTTCAAAGCATGGCTGTCACCTACACGTGCTCAGGTTAGCGGTGCCTTGGTCTAGCTGTGTCTCAAAAGCACGTGGATGGGATTTACGGAGTTCATGAGTTTCTTACAGAAATTCAGTAAGGTCAGGTACCTGACACCTCTTCTTCTTGCCCCCCTTGGCAAGCTGCAGATGGGGAGCTTGTCTGTTCACAAGGCCCAGGGGATCTTGAACTTTAGGGTCATGCATGGAAACCATGCTTAAAGCACCACACAGGTCAGGCTTAAGCTGAGTTCTTGCCTACAGTGCAGGGATGTAGCCTATGTGGGTGCACCTGAGCTTACTCTGCACCACATTGCACAGGTACTGCTGGCAGCTGAGCTCTGCAGCAACACTAAGCTCAGGACAGACTAACACCGGTGACATCTTTAGCAGCTGAGTGGGGTTTTTTGCAACTTCCATTGCCATCTGTGCTGCTGCAACTGCACAGCTAACACCCAACGTGGGGAGCTTAGAGCTAGCTCTGCTATGTACACTCATCTTTTGGAATTTAATTTTTACTTCTGACCTATTGAAATGTGTCCTATGACCCCAGAGCCTTCTCCTTGCATTAAAGTTGTTTTGCCTTCATTTTCCAGCATGTTCAAGCACTGCAGCCTCTTGCTGGGGCAAGAGTACAGCAGGCGTCTAAGCCAGTACCTCTGTGTTACACTGCTATTACTGCAGTGCTAACAAAATCAGAACACTCCCCAAACAGCTGCCCAACTATGTAACTGCAAAAGAGGGAGGAAATAGCTGTTCCTTAGTATCCCAAGGCTTAAAGGGAGCTAACCATACACCTTTGATCCTCATTGCAGCAGTTACTGCAGTGTGTACAGCCTCTATCTGTTGGTGCATTTACCGAAACAGGGAGCTAACTAGTAACTCTGGCTCAGTCTTGACCAAAGTAACCACTATTTATAGTTTGTCTCCACTGTGTATATCTGTGTATGCATGCAAACTGGTACGGTCTCCAGGAGAGATGGACTTCAGTGGGATTCTCATCCAAGCAATCGCACGAGGGGAGGGATGCCAATTTTCCTATTTGCCTGTCAAGACCTTCAGTGAGCAGTTTCCCCATGCAGTGATACCAGGGGATGATGTTACCCCTGCTAGGTCTTGTATTACCACTATCTGGGCTTCTGTGAATAACGCATTTTCTTTCTAACTCCTGCCTACTTTATACTCCTATTGCTTTACCTCTACAAATTTCCTGCCAAAACCAAGAGTCTTGATCATTAGAAGTAAACTCCATTGCACACGTTGGATGAGATCCCTTCCCTGGTATCTTAAGATAGTGCCGTGCATTTCATCAGTCCTCAAAGTGTTTTAGAGATTGTGCACACTGAACTGCACTAACAAGCCATTACAAAGTGGAGGAAGACTAAGAGGAAAAGAAGGAATATCTGGCAAAGCACTATCTAATATCACAATTCCATGTATTTTCTAGAAGCTGCTGACAGTCTTATATTTTTCATTTGGGGTGAGGGCATACAGCATAAGGAAGTCTAATAAAAGCAGGAATATAGCCTTGATTTGGTAATTTAAAATTTTCTGCTTTGCAGTGAAGGCAGGGATTCTGTCTCATTGTTTTGCAAGCAAACAGCAGCTTATCCTTCTCAAACTTAGGGTTCTTACTTCTGAAGGATGGAAGTAGTTTTCAGATAATTTACAAAAGAAACCTATTCGTTAGCTTATAAGTAAGAATTAATTAAAAATTAGATGTTTAAGAAATGTAACATCTGTGCTCACATTCCCTTCATCCAAATGATGTCAATAAGAATAGCTCAGATTTCAAACTTTCTGTATAGTTGCAGTTAATTGAATTCTTATGCTTGGGGTATTCTTGAAGAAATTAGGAAGTAATTAGTCTATGCTATTAACAATTACATCTAATTGATGTGATGGTATAGCCAACAAACAGGCCAAGGTCAACAGCTTATTCAGCTCTTAAGCTTGATGTGATCTCAGAGATGATGCACTGGACTCCGTCCCCTCCTTTGTCATGAGTTTACTTGCTGCGGTTCTGCTGGCTCTACTGTCGCTTTCTTCAGGCCCAATCTATCTTCTACCATACAAAGTCCACCACTGCGTGCCTGGTTGGGTATCTATGCTTGGGACACTTTGTATGGCCTTGCACCTCGCACTGCGGCAGCTTCTCAACTCTACCCGCAGGATAGGGGTATCCTACAGCCCCTCTGGGTAGCTCTGAACCAGGTCCCTGCTTGTAGGGCTAAACCAGGTGGGCAACTCTCAGTGCATAATCCAACTGAGCAGAAAGGGATGTCCCAGACCTTCACTAACTCATGTTACCCAGTCACTAAAAAGGCAGTCAAAAAGTAAAGGCTGAATTCAGCAGTATGGTTTGGCTGCTTGCATGGTGTAGCTCTGAGCAGCAGTTACAAATCCAGTTTAACAGGCCAGCGCTCTGACTCTTTGCATTGATCCAGCACACCAGTGGATTTGTTCTTAAAGAATGAAGTCAAAACTCCCTTTGGCTTTGCCAGGGTCTGGCTTTTACCCTGCAGAGCTACAAATCAATAGAAACATTGGGAGGCAGAACTCATTGTAAATGCCTCTGAAGGGGAAAGTATGGAAAATGCAATTACCCAGAGAAGGAAATAACAAGACAAGCTTTTTTTATTTTTCCTTTTTTTTTTTTTTTCTTTCCTGGTGGAGAGTAGTATCCAAGGAATAGACAAGAAAAAGCATTTGGAGCATTTTACAATTCTTCCAAACTGAAGCACTAAGGATGGTGGAAATTTTCTTACAGACAGAATTACAAAGATGTGGATGTATGACACCTTAGAATTTTTCAGTCTGTTCAGCAATGCCATCATTAGAAAAAAAAAAAAAGCCTATCTGTAAAAACTGTCACAATGTGGGATTAGAAGAACATGACTCAGTTATTTCATGGTGTCACTGATAACCAAGCATCAGTGTTAGTAGTGTTAGCAGTGGGTATGACACAATAGTTTTCTTCAGGTGCCTTAAAAATGGATTGCTGCTAGGATTATGATGGAACCCCTTAAAGAATATTAACATTAAGTTTTGGGTACATATTCTTAACCTTTAACATCATTTTAATAGGCACCTTGGTGTCATGGTTTAACCCCAGCCAGTAACTAAGCACCACGCAGCTGCTCACTCACTCCCACCCCACCCCCACGGGGTGGGGGAGAAAATCAGGAAAAGTAAAACTCATGGCTTGAGATAAAAATGGTTTATTAGAACAGAAAAAAAGAAACTAATACAGATAATTATAACACTAATAAAATGACAACAGTAATAATAAAAGGATTGGAATGTACAAATGATGCACAGTGCAATTGCTCATCACCTGCCGATCGACACCCAGTTAGTCCCCGAGCGGCGATGCCCCGTGCCCACTATTCCCAGTTTATATATTAGATGTGACATCCCATGGTATGGAATACCCCTTTGGCCACTTTGGGTCAGCTGCCCTGGCTGTGTCCTGTGCCAAATTCTTGTGCCCCTCCAGCCTTCTCTGGCTGGGCATGAGAAGCTGAAAAATCCTTGGCTTTAGTCTAAACATTACCTAGCAGCAACTGAAAACATCAGAGTGTTATCAACATTCTTCTCATGTGGAACTCAGGACATAGCACCGTACCAGCTAGTAGGAAAACACTTAACTCTATCCCAGCTAAAACCAGGACACTTGGTTTCCTGCATACTGTTCTGTTTTGCCTTTGTACACACATTGCAGTGAGCTGCTTTGGTGGCGGTGTTCTTCACACAGAGGTAGACCTACTTTGGTTCCTCTGGAAAAGGAAAGAGCACAGGACATGATTTTCTGTACATACATAGCTCAGTTCCCATGTTTTAAATGCAGTTACATCTGGGGTTAAACATGACAGCTTTTTAACAACTTTCAGTAGTGAAGGATAGCTTCTGCAAGTCAAACTGATTGAGGGCTATCTGACAAGGGGAAGGGGGAAGCAAACACCATGAATTATAGATGGCAATCTGTCTGTTTTACCATTACATATCCACAGTTGGAGCAGATTCATTCCTCTTGCACCTCCCATTGTTCAGTCGTCCCCATTGTACATTCATTTCCATTGTTTCTCCTTGCATGTATTGTACATTCAGACACTGTCTCAACTGTACATTCAGGCTCCGTTTGCAGGAGATCCATCCATGGGCTCAGCTGTTTCACAAACAGATCTAATAGCTGTAGTGTGCTCAGATGAGCATGATGGGTAATAGCAGAGCAGATTGAACTATATTGTCCCAGGAGTTCATATATTTTTATACACTCATAGGGTACACATCATCTTGCTATGACAATGAGGCTAAGTCAAGCATCTCGGGAATGCAATAAAGCAGATTACAATACTGTTCTTTCACTCATTTTCAGTACACTTCCCCTCCCACTTTCTTTTAACAACATTAATCAATGCCAGGCTACTTTACACCCAATTCCCAAATGGTGGCTTGTTCTACGCTTCCCCCC